>JAODAL010021257.1:0-67512 GCA_025379985.1 Phyllomedusa bahiana | reverse complement strand
AAAACATTATTCTCCCATTTTTAAAAGCCCACGGGGTTTGACCACAAGGGAAATTTTTTTGTGTAAATTTTTGGGCCCAGGGGGCACAGGAAAGAAATTGTAGAGCTTGAACAGGTAAAAAGGGGCGGGCAAAAAAAAATAATAAAAGGACGGGGGGGGACTACAGTACACTCAGAAAAGATTGGCAAATTAGGGTTATTTAGTTTTAGGAAAGAAGGTTTTGGGGGGGGCTTTAATTTCTGGTTTAAATAATCAAAGGTCAATTTTGAGATCTCTCCCATGTTTTTTTTTTTAAACCGGGGCTGTACTAGAAAAAGGGGGGCCCCCTTTACTCTTTGAGGAAAAAATTTTTCTTCAAAACTTTAAAAAGGGATTTTTATTTGTAAGGCAGTGAGACAAAGGGGAATTCTCTGCCAGGGGATTTTGTCATGGGGGAATTCAAAAAAACAGAGTTAAAAAAAGGGTTTTTTGGTTGCATTTCTGGAGGTAAAAAAATTAAAAAGGGTTACTTTTGACTAGGTTTCAGGAGAGGGGTCTTTGTTTCCGGGGATTTTTTGGGTTCCCAGTTTGGGAGTCGGGAAAAAAATTTTTCACAAAAAATGGGGGACAATTTTGGGGCTTTCCCTCCGGGGGGTTTTTTGGGCCTTCCTCGGGGATAAAAACCTTAGCAAAAGCAGGTGAAAAAGAGGGGACGACTTTTTTCTTTTTTTAGCCTTACAAACTATGAAAAAAAATAAAAACATTTTTGGGGGGACAGTGGCTGCAAGGCCTCATGGGAGGAAAATTTGAAAATTTTGAAAAACCAAAGGATGTGTTTGGGTCACGGGTTCTGTCAGCAAGGTGAAAAACATTTGATGAGGAAAGGAAAAATGCTTTCCCAAGCTTTGCTGTTTTTAAAAACCACTCCCGGGAAATTTTGAAAACTTTCCGGGCTAGTCTCATAGTCTCCCTTTCCTTTTTAATGGAACCTTTGTTTTCCCTTTGTCTTTTTTTACTGGTTCCTTTTTCTCTTTCCCCACAGGCTTTTTGACAATTTCCCCACTCTTTAAAGTTTTGCCAACCCTTTCTTTTTCCACCCTTGGAACCCCAAACTACCCTTTCCCCTTTTTTCTCTTTGCACTAAAGGAACTTTGGGTCAGGGGACGGGTTTGTTCTCACCCCAACAAATTTAGGGTTGGGGGCCCCAAAACCTTTGGGTTTAACTATTTTTTTTAAGTTTGGACAGGGTAGCACAAAGGTTTCCCCCATCTTGTTCAGGGCCGAGCTCCCGTGCAGGAAACTTTAGAAAAAACCCCTCGAAATCACCAGGGCCCATTTTTCCTTAAACTGTACTAAAAACCTCATGACTTAAAGGGGCATCCCTTGAAAGGTATTCCCAAAAAAAAATTTCTCCCTTGCCGGGAAAAACATTAAGATGCAATGTGTCTTTTAAATGCCACCAAAGTCACTTTCCCCAAAAGGTGAACTAAAGGGGGGAAACCCAGTTTAATCAAAATGCCAAATAGATTCAGGGTTTTCAAATAGGGGGGGGGGGGGAAGAAAGTTTATTTGAAAAAGCCTTAAGTGACACAAAAATTGGCATGATGCCCCAATGAACATGATTGTATATCTTTTAATGCAAAAAGAAACAGAAAGGTTTTTTAAAATGTTGAGGGAAACCCTTTTGGCCCTAAATCCTGATTTTTTAATTTGTTTTAGGGCTCCAAAAAATTAAAAGGGAAAGATGTTGGACGGTTCAATTACTGTTATTTCGGGTTGGTCACCCAACATGAAAAATTTTGGGCCCCGAACCCTTTTTTCCCCCCATGCCCTCTGCGCAAGAGGCGGGGCTTTGAGCATCTCTGAAGCGTGTAGAGTAAAATTTTTTACACAGACTCTGGGTTACCCTTGGGTTTAATCAACAGGGGACTATGGCCCCCATTTTGAGAGAAATAATTTTCCCTGACATTTTCTGGAAAACCCCAATCAAAAGGAAGGGTACACCCAGTAAAGGGTTGTGGACTCTCTTTATTCCCAAAAAAATTTTTGGGGGCTTTTAATAAAGGGAAAAAAGGTTTCATACCAGGACAAACACCCTTAAAAAATAAAGGAAATGCCTTCGCTGATAGTGGGGACAAAAAACGGCAGCTCTGAAACTGGGGAAAGGAAGAGAAGAAGAAAAGACGGAAACAGGTCCAAATGCTTGAAATAAAGGACTTGGAGGTGAGGGTGTTTTAAAGACTTTGTTTAACATTTTTACAGCAAAAAAAAAAGGAAAAAATTGGGGACTGAGATGGGAGCTAAAGAGAAAGGGGCCCTTATGGGGGAAAATTTTACGGGAATCTGCCTGCCAAAAAGGGCCCCTGTTCCGATGAGGGCGAAAGCAGTCCTGGAAAAAAAAACATCTTTTCAAAAGGGAGCCTGATTGCCACTGTTGACAAACTTTGGTAGTCGGGGGATTCAGACTGCTGCTGCGAGCTATAAAAAGGTTGTATGATTTGTCCCACTAAAAACAACCCAGGACGGGATTGAAAAAAAACCCCCCGGAAGCTTTATCCTAAGTACTCTATCTATTTAAAAGGGGTTCGGGATGGGATTATATTCACTTCCCCCCCGTGGGCAAGTAAAAAATAGGGTGCTTGTATGTGTTGATCTCTTTTCGGGGATGGTGGGAAAAGCATTTCCTGTAACGAAAGCAGCGGCCGGGTTTAAAAGCAAAGAAACTTCTGAGTGGCTTCTGTGCAGGTATGGGTACCGGGGGTTTAATTGAATCAGACAGGGGTTTCCCCATTTCACAGGTAAAGTTATGCAAAAAATAATGTCCCCCCTTTGGGAAAACTTTTAGCGTACCCAAAACCTTATCTCCCCAGAGCAGGGGCCCAAAAATGGTAAAATAAAGGGAAACTTTTAAAGTAAAGTTTTTAAAAAAGCCGGAGTGAGACAGAAAAACCCCGGGGAAGATTTGTCTTCCCTTTAACCCTTTGTTTGGGAATTTTAATGACCAAACAAGTGCCCAGCCTTTTTCCCCTATGAGATACTATTTGGAAGGCCCCCAGAATTTGGGGTTTAAAAAACTTCCCCCAAAGCAGAGGGAAACCCCCTTCGGGTAGGGAAAGTTGAACCTATGGGCGGTCGCAAAGAAAAATGTTTTTAAAATGAAAAATTTTTCCAAGTGTTTTTCTTCTATTCCAGACCCTTTTTCCCCTAGGGGGGAACCCCCCACCTTGAGAAGGGGGAATGGGGGGTTTGAAAAAGAGACACTGAGAAAAGCTTTGGAGCCAAGGTTTGAGGGGGCCCCTTAAAAGTATTTGCTAAAAAAAAAGCCCCTCGGTAAATCTTTAAAGGGAAAGGGTAAAATTTGGATCCATGTTCCCACTGCAAGAAACGGGTTAAACACCAAAGTGTGCTCTCCTGATTATGTTTGCTGAGCGGGAATCCTGAAGAGGGACTACATAACACACTTAATAAAGAATGGGACAATAAGTTCATGAAACACCCCCCTTCCCCCCCCCCCCCCCCCCCCCCCCCCCCCCCCCCCCCCAAAAAAAAACGTAACAAATTGTTGAAAAAGTAATACAGCCCCCTTGTCCCGCCCCTCCATGCCCCATATGGGGTGTTTCCCTTTAAAATCAAGAGGAAATGTTTGATGTATGTTTGTCAAAGAAGGGTACCATGTTTATTTTTCCTGAATGACCCCACCTTAAACATGGTTTTTTCAATGTGTTCCCAAAACCAATTGTTTGGTTGGGGTTGGGCTTTTCCCCTGGTGGATGGCCAAAAAATTTTTTGTCTAAAAAAGAGGAAAAGATAAAGGCCTTCAGAGGGGGGAGTTTGGGGTTTTCCCTGGGGGCACTCAAAAAAAATCTGCCCTTTAGGAGAAGTTCCCAGTTTAAGGTATACAAATTTGCTTTGGGGGGAAACTTCAGAAGCTCGAAACTGCTTCCCATAGCATGGGAAAACCTGCATTATTAGAAAGGGTAATACACAATGTTTTTTGGGGGAAAGGGCCGATTTTTTTCCTTTGCCCAAGGGGGCGACCCCCAAAATAGGTTTGGTTTCTGTATGTCCAAATTATGATCAGTCGGAAAAATCCCAAAACCCCAATTTTTAAAATTGTGTCCTTATAGGATATTTTTTAAAAACCCATGGGAGAAAGAAAATGGTGTTTTTTGTTCCAAAGGTTTAAAACGATTTGTAAATATGCCATTTTTAAAACATGGGACATTCACATTGTGGAAACTACCACGTTTGTGTTTATTGGGTTTGTGGGGAACAAAGCTTAAAAAAGGATACCCCTTTGGGAAGGGGAAAAGGTTTTCCCGTACTCTAGCAAGACTGACCCCCAAACCACAGTAATTTATGTAAAAGATTAAAAACCCCGTTCAAAAGTATCCCCCTAACCCTACTTTAGTTAAAGAGCAGCAGATAAAAAAAACCTTTGGTTTGAAATGGTAGGCCAAATTTTAGTAGAAAATGGGTGTTGGGAATAAAAAAGCCAGTATTTCTTTTATATGGCAAAAGGTGATTTCAGATATGGGGAAAAAATTAGGAGAAGCCACTGACTATTTGATGATAGATATATTTTTCTACTGGAAGTGGTAAATGCTACCAAACTAATACAGAGGCAAAATTAAACATAGCAAAAAATTCAACATTCTATAGTTTTTTGAATTTTTCTTACTTCCTGTTTTGGGGAAAATGGCCATTGTTGGCCGAATTTTGTTGGGCAACATTTTACCTGATGGGAACCTGAAAAGTCCGCATGCAAAATAGGGGAAAGGGAAAAGATTTCAGGGAGAAAATGGGTTTTTTAAAAAACATCGATGAATAAAAGGGCACATGGTGGGGGGAGCCTTTTTCATTCTTTAAAACCAGCAAACTGGTTCAAGGGAAAAAGGGAGGGTTTGGGTGATGGGAATTTTACAACCTTAGTGCAAAATTTTGAGTAATAATCTCTTTTTGCCTATAAATTTTTTTTTAAACTAATACAATGCATGTGAAAAAGGAGGGGCAGACCAGAAAAACTTGAAAGACCAGAAAAAAAAGGTACTGAAATAAGGGTTTTATTAAATACAGAAGCCCCATGCAAAAGGGAATTGGGGAAGGTTAGGGAAGTCCAGCAGTTGACATTTTTTTTAAATAACATGAAAAGATAGGGTTTTGAGGTTTTTGTATTAAAAACCCTCTCAAAAAGGGGGGTTAAAGTTAGGAAAATTTTTTTCCCCTTGTTTTTATCCTCCCTCTTGTAAAAAGGGCCCTTTCCCTTTTTTTTGTATTCACTTAAAATAAAGTACATTTGCCTTTCATTTTTAGAAGTGTAGAGATGAGGGGATACTTTATTTTTAATCGGGGAATTTTCCAACATTACAAAATTTTTTCTTATCTATTTTAGGGGGGGTCTAGGAAAACAAAGAAAGAAATGTCCCAGTTTCTTACCTCATGTGGGGCCCCTTAAAAAAAGAATAAATGGGGCTAATAAAAAATCTCACTTTTGGGGGGCCTTGAAAAACCAAAAGTCTTGTTTTATGAAAAACAGTATAGTTTCGTTATCTTGTCTACTATTTTTGAGATAAGACTAATTGGTATACTTCACAAATTTTATGTTCTTCTATACTTCTTATGACACTAATTGAAAACTACTAATTTATGATATCTGGGCATATAGCCAGAAAAAAAGGTTTATAACTTAATGCAAATAAACTTCAGAATTCATTCAGAAATACAACATGTGTGTATATGTGTTTGCTTTCCATTCAGGCCTGAATTATACACTAATTGGGAACTCTACAAACATACCATAAGGGAACTATTGATTTCCTTATCATATATTAATAGATTGTAAGCTTTAGTGAGCAGGGCCCTCACACCTTGTGCCTGATTTTTAAGTGGCTTTTTACTGTGTAATGTTTGTCTGCCTACTTATACCCTCTACATTGTGCAGTGTTACAAAATATGGTGCCGCTATATAAATAAAGATTATTATTATTTATTAACTCCCCTCTATGGATGAATCTTGCTTTTTGTCTCCTTTTCTCTTTCTACTACTTAGCTGGTCTCTGCTCTGGTTCATAAAGTGAGTTTGCATGAAAAGGATTATGTTAGTGAAGCAACCGCTATATATTTGTGAATAAATCAATTTAACACGAACAGCTGCAACTTATGTCCTGAAAGGAATATAGATATATCGATAGATAGTGTGGATTGTACATTACATAATCAAAGACATGGACATACACAACTCTGAAAAAAATATTTCCTGCCTTTGATATCTATGCTGACAACTGACCAAACTGTGAAATCATCATGCCTTCCTTCAGCTGGCAGTATAGACAACTTTACTTAAGTGATCACAGCAGGGGAAATTGCTTAGTTGACTTCTGTTTACTGAAGAAATTGGCACTGGCAATTACCTCTCTGCCTAGAAGTACAGATACATACAGTATGTCACAAAAGTGAGTACACTCCTCCAATTTTTATAAATGTTGTATTATATCTTTTCATGGAATAACACTGAAGATATGACACTTTGAAACAATGTTAAGTAGTCAGTGTACAACTTGTATAAATTGTGTAAATTTGGTGCACCCTCACAATAACTCAACACACAGCCATTAATATCTAAACCTGTTGCAATAAAAGTGAGTACACCCTTAAGTGAAAATGGGCAAATTGTGCACAAAGTGTCAATATTTTGTGTGGTCACTAGGGCCGTTCCTAGGCAAAATTGTACTCAGGGCGAAGGGAAAAATTTTCGCCCCCCCACAATTAACACATCGCATCGTACTTTGACACATTGTGTGGTGATCGCTGAGACACACTGAGTAAGAGCTGATTCTTTGCCTGAAACATATATGCGCCTCTCAGTGTATATCTCACCACGCTTGAAGCTGCACAGATTTTCATGTGAGTGTCTGTTTTTAACTGTTTTGGAAATTAATGTTACAATCTTATATTTGAATATTCTTTATGTGCTGTATCTACTGTACATTTTTCTGTTCATCATTACGGTACCTTCATTGCTTGGATGGACTTCCGTGCCGGTACATGTGGGTGGAGCTGGTGAAACTTTTTTTGCTGTAGATTAGACAGACTGCATCCAGTCTGGATGCAAACTGACTGATACCAGCAAGAAATAGCTTTTCAATAAGGGTCCAGGTACTGATGAATCAGCAGTGATGATCAGTACTAGCACTGATTCATCAGAGCTGCAGTAAGAAATTGGCTAGTGGCCAAAGGGTGGCATTTCTGAAACCATGCAGTTTTTAACCTGTTTGCAAGCTGCTGTGGTAAAAGTGTGAGTAAACAAATGGCACCAATTCAAATAAGTGATGTGAAAACTGTGGAGGACCATGTGCCATTGATGTGAGAGGTGAACAGCTACCAAAGTGCGTGAGAGCGGACAGACACGCTACAGTGGAGCAGCTCTCTTTCAAAATGAACCAGGGGGCTACCAGACATGTGCCTAAAACAACAGTTAAATAACCCTACTACGTATGGGGCTCCAAAGCAGACACCTATGCACCTCTTCCAATGAAATTGCCTAGGCTTACATTTTCATGGCAGTCTTGGAATTGGATCTCTGCTGATTGACAAAGGGTTCTCTTATGTGATGAGTTACATTTGTTGCTTTATTGAGTGGATGGACATTAACATGTCTGGCGAGAAATATCAGAAAACAAACACCCTACAACCATTGCAGTTAATTGCATAATTGTGGTCTTGGTTTTCAAGACATTACATTGGCCCACTCATCCATGTGGCAGATAATCTGAGATGATTTGGGCATAAATCCACCTTTGCAAATCACATACACCCATACATGCTGATTGACTTCCCTGGTAGAGATGGGATCTTCCAGCAAGGCATGCGATGTGTTACACGGCTAGAAATATCCAACATTGCTTCAAAGAACATGACCAAGATTTCCAAGAACAAGCCTGGACACCTAATTCCAAAGACTTGAACCCAATTTAGCATTGTATTTGCTTTATGGATCCTCTGGTTCCTCCAGCAGCTGTGGAATGCAGTAATCATGGCTCCAGATACCTGTGACAACATAACAGGACCTTATTGAGTCATTCCCAGCCCATCTAGCTGTTGTCCATGCTGCACGCTGCGGTTTCTCTGACCGTTAGCTAGTGGTCATAATAATATGAATCATGTTGTGCATATTCAAAGGGAATTAAAAATGTTATGTAATATCTTTTCTGTTTACACCCTTTTTAATCAATAAGGATCTTATAAAGCCATCCTGTATTGCTAAAACAATTTTCATAAGGGATGATTGCCATCTAACATATAGTCAACTCATGCAACAAAATCTGAAATCATATTTAAATATTGATTTATAACAAGTCAATGAATAGACTATTCAGTTGTAAATAAAATTGTTCTTCATGCATCACCTTATAGAATTTGTTGGCTCATGTAACTCAATACAGTAGAAGTTCAACTCACAAGACTGATGAACTAAGATCTCATACTAATTAGAGGACCTTGATGCTTGCATTCTGTGAAACATTAATCTCAGTGCCTTAATTGCTCTTTGACCAAAATCTTCACCAAAGCACAGTACATGCTAGATTTTCATAGAAAAATACTATAATTTTTCATAAATTCTGACAGTCATCATGGAATCGAAAATCTATTTAGCAAATTAATTTTAATTTAGTCGTGGTTATGGTCAAAATCTTCCACTAGCTCTGTTAAGTATTCTCTCTGGGCTTTTGAACTTCATTAATTAGCATCTTTTAAATGGTTGGGTAATATTCCTGACTACTTTCTAAGCTATCTCCCCAGGCCCTAATTTTAATAAAATTTAGAATGAGCATTTGAATTTTTAAGATCTCGCCATAACATGCATAAAGTGGTGATAGTCCTAGAGCCATATTTATCAGTGTGATTAATCTGTATTTTGTGAATGATAAGTTCTTTTCCTTTCTGTTAAGGAGCTAAACAATGGATAATCAGTCGCAAATGTTATTTTTTAAGTTAATAATTGTGATTTAGCAAATTAGGATGATGTAGGTCAAAATTTAGAGGAGTTCACCTTTCCGCATCATTACATCATAGTGTTGGCTTTAACATGCAGATAAATAATATAGTGTTAATATATTAATTACTCAATATTGAGCACTAAAAGGGATTTTATGGAAGGAGATACATTTATCTTGAACATTTATTTCCAGCACCTTAGAGAATTCCCACTGTGCAAGAATAAACTTCATTTGTTAACTGGGCAATTATTTTATTGCAACCTTTTTTGTACAGAACAGAGCAGATACCCCAAAGCCTCAATGTATAATGTCTTAAAGGTCATAGAGATGAAAAGTTTAATAGTATATAAATTAATATAGATTTAGTGAAACACATAGAGCGCAGATTATCAATTGTGTCGCTAATATCCTTTCTTTAAAGAAATAACAAGCTGTTAAAGGCTGAGGTCATACGAGCATTGTTTTAAGGATTTTTTTCTGTGAAATGGAGACTGGACAACGTTGCTATTCTTTTTTTTTTCTCTTAATGTTTTGTAAATACATTTTAATGGAGTAATTTACTAAAAAAGATCTGAGCATGTGCAGTGAAGTAAGGTGGGCTGGCTTTGGTTTCATTTGTGCACCGTGGATACCCTGAAAGGTGCAAGAGTGAGCATGTAATTACATATTCTAGCCTTTAGTATATCAATCAAGCACAAAGTTCATAACTCCTCAGGAGACCAGAATGACTCCTATGACTCCTATCAGACAATTTACATATAATGCTTTCTCTATTAAAATTGCTGTCTATATATGTTAAAATAGATACTTTTGATAGTGGCATGTTTACAATGGTATTTTCCAGCATAATGAATGGTAATGGCTAAGTGGTTAAAAATCTAGGGAAGGTAGGTGTATGGTTTAAGCACCATGTAAGCAGGGTGCTTAGTGCTGAGCTCCCACTTGATATCCTACTATACAGCCAGAAATATCACCAACAGAGGCCTGAAATCACATTATACAAGGAGGAGAAGGAACCTGGACTTCAGGGGTACTTATCTCCGGACAACAGAAGCGATGACCCGCAGGAAAGTCCAGCTAACCCATAGCATGGGAAATTTCAACATGGTGCTGACACCCACTAATCTTGCAGCAGTACAGCATATGGGAGAGCACTGGAGCGCTTCACCTACTCTTCTCAGAAACAGCAGCCAAGTATGGAGAAGAGGCAAGTAGAGACACTAACCACCATTGCACAAGGACCTGCATCCTCTATACTGTACCCAGAAGCTGATCATTATATATCCCTGAGAAGGGAACTTGTACAGCAGCAGCCTCATTCTGAAACATTTGGTTTTCCTGAAAGAGAGGTTTGCAATTACACTGCCAAACAGCACTGGGAAAAAGGTTTAATGCTAAGTATCAGAGCGAGTGAACAAGTCTGCAAGTGTCTTCTTTCAAGTGTGTCTTTTTTTAGCGTGGGGACTTAATATTGAGGGACTTTAGATTTTGGGAGTTTAGAGGGGACAGTATTGTACTGCTCATTATAATTGGATTTGAATATCTTTTTGGTAACATCCCAATGAGTTCCATGTTTGACAATGCTGTCCGGTGCACAACCCGTGCAACATATGCCATCCTTGACCAACAGTTCGAGGGTCCATACTGCTTTGCGACATGTGTGTACACTGCACATTTAGAAGCCCGTATCCCGGATCTAAATGAGCAAGTGGCAACACTGAAATCCATTGCCAACTTGGAAGTGAGTTTGCTTCTCACTGAGCAATCACTCACAGGTGTAGATGCTGGGGAGGATGGCAGCATGGAGGTGCAGGTGCATGAAAGAAGGGTTAGAAAGAAGGGTAGAGGTAAGAGTGTCAGGGAGGTTAGTCCTGATCTGGCACACCCCAACAAATTTGCAAGATTGGCAGATGAGGGTGGATGTCAGCTCAGAAATGGCACTGCTGCAGCAAGACAATACCTCTGTCTGCTCCAGTAAGATAGGGAATAGGAGTGCAGGTCAGGCTAGACAGGTGCTCGTAGTTGGGGACTCCATCATTAGCGGCACAGACAGGGCAATCTGCCACAAAGACCGGGATCGTTAAACAGTGTGTTGTTTAACTGGGGCCTGAGTTTCGCATATCGCAGATCGGGTTGAAGGATTTCTGGGTGGGGCTGGTGAGAATCCAGCTGTCATGGTGCACATTGGCACCAATGACAAAGTTAGAGGTAGGTGGAGTGTCCGTTAAAACGATTTCAGGGAATTAGACCAAAAGCTTATGGCAAAGACCTCCAGGGTAATATTTTCAGAAATATTACCTGTTCCACGGGCCACACCAGAGAAGCAGCGAGAGATTAGAGAGGTGAATAAGTGGCTCAAAAATTGGTGTAGGAAAGAGAGATTTTGGTTTTTGGAGAACTGGGCTGACTTCTGTCTTGGCTACAGACTCATTGCTAGGGACAGGCTACACCTAAATGGGGAGGGTGCAGCTGTATTGGGGGACAAAATGGCCAGGAAGTTGGAGGAATATTTAGACTAGGGACCGGGGGGAGGGCAACTATAAAGATTGCGTGCAAGAAAGTGAAGATAGAGAGCTGGGAATTAGGGAGGGGGTGTAGCAATAGTTAAAAAGATCAGGGAGAAAGGAATAAAAACCAAAAAATCTCTAAATTGCATCCAGACTAGAGATGGGCGAATTTTTGAAAAATTCGGTTTGGTCACTTCGCCGAATTTCCCGACAAAAATAAATTCGGTCCGAATTACTTTGGGATGAATCGCGTTAAAAAAAACAGCTATTTCAAGGCTGCACAGAGACTGCAGGGTGCTGTAGAACGTTGTGCCATGCTTAAATATGCAGAGGGTGCTTGGTTTGGTTTTCATACAATGTTGTGTTTTAGTATGACACGCAGATGACTGCCGCCGCTCTTAGAATCGCTTCACTATAAAATTCCCTGGGCACTTAAGAGGGCAAAACTGACCAAAAAACTGAAGCGGGAATGTTGCCTGATAAAGTCATGCCAGCGAAAGCTGGAAAAAAAACAAGCTGAGAGCTCAGGTGGCAACATTAGTGACAGAGTGTGGAGGTGACGGCGGCAGCCACAGCAGCATGAGGTCAGACAGTGGCACAATGACATTCTGGAGGTGTCAAAACAGTAATAGGCCACAGAGTGGCACAATGACACAGTGTGGAGGTTTCGGCAGCAGCCACAGCAGCAGCATGAGGTCAGACAGTGGCACAATGACATTCTGGAGGTGGCAAAAACAGGAGTAGGCCACAGAGTGGCACAATGACACAGTGTGGAGGTGGCACAAACAGGAGTAGGCCACAGAGTGGCACAATGACACAGTGTGGAGGGCACGGCAGCAGCAACACATGAGGTCAGGCAGTCGCACAATGACACAGTGTGGAGGTGGCACAAACAGGAGTAGGCCACAGAGCGGCACAATGACACAGTGTGGAGGGCACGGCAGCAGCAGCATGAGGTCAGGCAGTGGCACAATGACATTCTGGAGGTGGCAAAAACAGGAGTAGGCCACAGAGTGGCACAATGACACAGTGTGGAGGTCACGTCAGCAGCAGCATGAGGTCAGGCAGTGGCACAATGACATTCTGGAGGTGGCAAAAACAGGAGTAGGCCACAGAGTGACACAATGACAGTGTGAAGGGCACGGCAGCGGAAGCATGAGGTCAGGCAGTGGCACAATGACATTCTGGAGGTGGCACAAACAGGAGTAGGCCACAGAGTGGCACAATGACAGAGAGTTGAGGTGACGGCAGCATCTGCAAATGTTCAGAGAGTGGCACAATGACATTCTGGAGGTGGCAAAAACAGGAGTAGGCCACAGAGTGGCACAATGACACAGTGTGGAGGTCACGGCAGCAGCAGCCTGAGGTCAGACAGTGGCACAATGACATTCTGGAGGTGGCAAAACAGTAGTAGACCACAGAGTGGCACAATGACAGAGAGTGGAGGTGACGGTGGAAGCAGCATGAGGTCAGACAGTGGCACAATGACATTCTGGAGGTGGCAAAAACTGGAGTAGGCCACAGAGTGGCACAATGACAGAGAGTGGAGGTGACGGTGGCAGGAGCAACAGCATGAGGTCAGAGAGTGGCACAATGACACAGTGTGGATGTCACGGCACCAGCAACAGCAGCATGAGGTCATAACGTGGCACAAAGACAGAGTGTCGAGGTGGGTGGCAATACCAGTCCCTGGTAAAGATGGTTGGTGGCAGATGGAGAAACTGTCAGCAGATGTGTGGTCAGGGGGGGGGGCAGCCGAAAAGTGGGGGGCAGGTGTTTGAACCCAGACCTTTCTCACAGTTGGGTGAGGCGTCATGGGGCTGATGTAGTCTGACACCTAATACATTGGTGTGTGGAAATCCTGCCCATCCACGCTTGATTCATTTTTGACAAAGGTCAGTCTTTTCCCCATTTCCCGTGGACAAGGGGTTCTCCTTGGGGTAACGATGGCCCCGCCGCACTGAACACCCGCTCTGATGCCCCACTACTGGCCGGCCAGGACATCTTCTCCCCAGAATACACGGCTAGTTGCGGCAACACCTCCTGATTGGCTGCCCAGTAGTCCAGCGGGTCTTCTAATGGGGTGGCAGAGTGCTGTCCAAGTAGGCCACCACTTGTTGGTTTGGGACTGCCCCAGGTCCTGCTGCTGTTTGCTGCTGCTGGGGGGGGGGATTTCCCTCCTCACTAGGGGTTTGAAGGAAGCTGCTCATCATGACCCCAATTTAAGTTGCTGTTTATATAGCGGGGTACGGCCCTCCCCCCCCCACCATCCCCCAGCAGCCGCGGCTTAGTGGGGACCCCCCTGGGAAACCCCCTGGGTTTCAGCCCCTGTCAGGGGGGGCGATGCAGCACATAGGAAAGGGGGCCAACTGACTACGGAGATTCCCCTTATATTTGAGTTTGCCCTTTTCCTCTCGTACTGGGAAAAAGGTTCCTTTTTGGCCCGGGGAAAAGGGGAGGGTCCAATAGGGTGGAGACCCAGAAGTAAACCCTCGGGCCGGATGTTTAAATTTTTGGGCGTCCTACCCAGGAAAATCGCTTTGCTGCGGGCCATCTGCACAGTCCCCCGAGGGGCTCCCCCTCCATCTCCACTGATACTGCCATGGTTTTTTGGGTGGGCCCATCTCCTTTGTCTTTCCCCTCATCTCCACCCTCCCTCCTCCAGCTCCCCCTGCCCCCTCCCCCTTTCACCGGGGGAAAAAATCCACCCCATTTTCACCAGACAATCTTTGCCCCAAAATTGTCCTCCTCCTCCCCTCCTCCATTTCAGTCCCCACCGGACTCATTTGGCTGCGAGATGTTTTTCGCCACGCCCCTCCATTCCCCTGCCCAGACAATTTTTCGCTTTCGGGCCCGGGACATAAGCAGTGGAATGATTTTTTTCCATCCCGTAGTTTTGGGCGACTTACAAATAACGGGCCCTCCTCGAAGGGCCTCAACAAACGGCAGGTGTCACGCTGACCCCACTGGCTGACATCAAAGTTCCCAAAGAGGAGTTCTCCTGTCCGCCGGGATAAATAAAAAAAATCTTTAAAATTGCCTTTCTCTGTTCATGGGGGGGGGGTGGGGGTCCAACATGTGAGGCTGGAATTCCCAAAGGGTGGAAACATCGCCTATCAGAGAGTGTTGGGGGAGGCCCTTTTGGTTTTTCAACTCGAGGAGGGGGTTCCTGGGGTTTTTAGGAATGGGTGAAAATATGCACAGTTTCCTGGGCCCTTTTTAGAATCTTCTGAAAGAGGTGGAAGACTTCAGGGAAACCTTTTTTACAACCAGATTTAACACCCCTCCCTCCCCGGGGCAGCCCCAGACACCATGTTTTTCCCCTTTTACCGTCCCCATGGTTCCCATTTGCAGTTGGCGCGGGGAAAGCCCCACATCATTTTTTTGCCCGCATGACTCGGCGCAGTTCCTCCCCTGTGTGACTTGTTCGCCGAGGCAAAACAGGTGTTTTTTTGAAATGCTGACACTGCTGGGGGCCCACACATGGGATGATTTGGGGCAGCAGTTGTGGAGGGGGAATGATGGGGATGGAGGAGGGAAAGGGGGAGGCGGGCAAATTTGGGGCAGGGGCCGCAGTTTTACAACGTGGAGGAAAAACGGCGTTTCCGTCCAAGTTTATGGTGTGAATGGGCGGGGAAACACATTTTACCCCAAAGGGCCTTTAAAGGGCATTTTGGCCCTAACCCCTAGTTAAAGCTCCCGACATCCCCTCTGCCCTGCACCCTTTTAAAAAACCATTTAAACTCAAGGGCTGGCCCACTTTTTGTTCTCCTAAAATTTTTGGGTGTTTTGGGACGCCTTTTTGGGAAAAAAAATTACGGCTTCGAAAACCCCCATCTCAGCCGGCCAAAAGCCCTTATTTCCTGAATGGTTTCAGAGTCCACAAATTTGGGGAAAGGGGGGGGGGCAGTACCCAAAAATTGGACAGGAGGCCACGGGGGGGAAACTGCTGCACCTTGGATGGTTGGACGCATACTGTTGGCTCTTTGCAATCGGGCCCCGTGAATTTAATGTGGCGCCATGAGTAGCGGGGGACAGGGGCATCTGGATCCGGGGGATGATTTTCAAAGAAAACAGCCCCTTCTGCAAGGTGGGGGAGCCCTTTATGGGTGCAAGGGCATGGGTGCCACTGGGGGCTGCTGCTGGGTGTTTTTCTATCGGCGCCAGGATGGACCCCCCAAAGGGCACGTTTCTCCCAGGCCACCGTTTTTGGGACGCTGTTTTGTTTACGCAGGGGCCCTGGTGCCCAAATTTTGCCCCTCACGCTTTATTTCTGCCCCAGATTTACAATCCCAAATTTGGCTTCCCCCGGTTCTTAACAAAGGGAAATGCCACACCCCCGAGTTTTCTGAATTACCGCCAAGCTCCCCCACTGAGTGACTACGCCGGCTGCCCGCTGGCCCCCGGCCCCTATTTCTTGGACCCGCGAAAACGGGTTTTTTTTCCCCGGGGGGCTTGGCTCCCGGGCCTCCCCCAAATGCTGGTACCCCGCTGACTAGCGGGCCCCAAACCCACTTGCTTGCGCCGCTGCCCGAAGGGCAAAACTGAACCCCCCCTTTTTTCCTACGATGAAAAAGCCCCTTCTTCCCCCGTCCAAGTGCGGTCGGCTAAATCATCATCTATTTGTGTTTCTTCACAGCTGTCCCATCCCCGGTCTTGGTATGCGAGGCTGCCCCCTAAAAACATACCTCCCATGCACTCCCACATCTTACTTTGCCCGCCTCTTCAAGGAGAAGGGGTATTCCCCCATTTCTTAAATGCCAAGTAGCGCTGACTGTCCTCCCCAAATTGCTCATCCTCGCCATATGTGGGGCTGACCCCGCCCCATGTAGATCTTGGCTGAAGGAAAAGGATGGGACAGGGCGGGTTTAGGACAGGTGAGGGCCCCTGCCCGCCCCCAGGGAATCCAATAAGGGGTTTGTGTGTGAGGTTCGGGGGATCCGCTGGACCAGCAAGCGATGGTGTTAAGCCACGCCAGGGAACGGGTTAAGTAGCCCCCGGTTTTCCCGAGCCGCCCCAAAAAGGGGGTGGACTTGCTGCGGGTGAGGCTACCGGGCGTTTCCCCCGACGTTCTTTCTTGCGGGGGGGGGGGGGTATGCGTGGGGACGAAGTAATCCAATGGCTAGTCAGGAAAAGGGAGAAGGCAGGGCAGGCGGCAAACGGGAAGGTCAGGAAACGTAGCGGAACGGACTGGTACCGGTAAGCAAAACGGGGCACAAGGACACTCCAAATCTCATAAGCCCCAAACAATTGGCAACGGTCCGGGGGGGATACTTAAATGGACCGTGCCCGGCAATAGCCAATTCCGGGGACATGGCCCCTTTAAAATTTAAAACCCCCGTCCCGGTAGGGGGCGGCATGCGCCGCGGCCGGGACAGACGAGCGCCGTTACTGGAGCGGGGCAGGGTAAGCGAGCCGGCGTGGGGACGAGGGTGGGCCTGCGGGTGGACCGCCGTTTCCCGGCGCGGGCCTGGCAGGCAGTGAAAAGACGGCAGGGCAGCCGGCGCCCGCGGGCCGCCATGACAGTGGTTCTGACGAATCCACCGAACTCGTTGGCTGGGTGTTTTGTCAGAGCGTCATTTGGAGGAAGTGGATGACATAGTTAAACCAATTCAGAACCCTTGGGTTGCTATGTTCAGGCACACGGCCGTGGATAACAGCGGAAGGTTGTTGGGCCTAACGAGTTGACCCCTGTGCGAGGTCCCCTTGATGTGCTGCGGGACATGGGCCTGCATCAAGGAAATGTTTGTGCCACTGACACTCGCAGGTGAGATTCCTGCCACCTCTCTGTCCTGAATACTGTTTGTTCTAAAATGTATTGACACTTTTTGTGAAGATATCGTATATGATAAATACACACCCTGTAATTTGACTCAAATGAACCCACTAAGAAGCTTGGGTAACCGTGGATATATATTGCGCGCCAAAATGGGCAGGAAAAATTGTATGTGCCGTTTAAAAATTCTGTGTATTTTACGGCAATATAAAAGCACTAAACAGGCTTAATTAACCTTTGATATGAATTTAGCTACAGAATTTCTTCTTGGCGGTAAAAAACAAAGATTTTTATGAGTAAAAATGCAGAAAAATAATTATTTTCCCCTTGATGTAAATTGCGCAAAAGAAAATGAGCGCAAAAACTACCAGCTTTGAAACGTGTTACAAGGGGTTTTTTACGTACACAAAAAGGGGAAAAACTTTTAAAAAAATTTTGCTTGTAAAATTATGCTACAGAAAAAATTTATTTTTTGCGGTGAAAAAGACGGTTTTTTTGTCACCACAACAGCAAAAACAACGCTTAAAAAAACCCCCAAAGATGTAAATTGCCCAAAAGAATTGGCACCCAAAAACTAGCAGTTTGTGGTGTTACAACGGGTGTATTTTACGGTACCAGCAAGGAAAAGCTTGTAATTCCTTCGGTTGGAATTATGCAAGGAAAATGTATTTTTTGGGCGGGAAATAAACGGTTTTTTTTTAGTCACCACAGTAGCGGGAAAACAACTCTTAATTAACCCCGGGATGTAAATTGCTCAAAAGTTTGAGCAACCAAAAACTCCCCAGTTTTGTAGGTTTAAAATGGCAGTTTTTACGTCCCAAAACAAGAGAAAAAAATTGTAATTAACCTTCACTTGTGAATTTGTTGGGAAAAGTGTTTTTTTTGGGCGGTGAAGTAAACGGTTTCTTTTAGCCCAAACACCCCAAGAACAACGTTTAAAATTAACCCCCGGGATGAAAAATTGCGCAAAAAAAATTTTGATTTCACCAAAAACTAGGTTTTGAGCGTGTTAAAAAAGGGGGATTTTACGCTACAAAACAAGGGGAAAAAACTTTAATTAACCCTTCGTTGTGAATTATGCTACGGAAAAATTATTTTTTGGCGTGAAAAAACAGTTTTTTTATCACCACAGGGGGCAAAAACAACGCTTAATTAACCCTGGATGAAAATTGCGAAAAGAATTGAGCAACCAAAAAAATATGAGCTTTGAAGGTGTTACAATGGCTGTATTTTACTTTAAACCAAACAAGGGGAAAAATTAAAAATTAACGTTCTTTGTAAATTTATGCTACGGAAAAAAGTATTTTTTGGGGTGAAAAAAAAAGGGTTTCTTTTGTACCACAGTCGAACAACGTTTAAAATTAAAACCCGGGATGTAATTGGCAAAAGTTTTAGCAACCAAAAACTATGAGCTTTAAGGTGTTACAATGGCGGTATTTTACGCTACAAAAACAAGAGGAAAATTGAAATTTAACCTTTCGCTTGTGAATTATGTACGGGAAAAAAATGTATTTTTTGCGGTAAAATAAAGGGTTTTTTTTAGCACCACAGAGCAGAAAAATGTTAAATTTAAAACCGCTGGAGTAAATTGCGCAAAAGAATTGGCAACCAAAAAAATACGAGCTTTGTGGTTTTTACAAGGCGTGTTTTTTTACGCTACACAACAAGAGGAAAACTTGAAAATAACCCTTTGCTTGTGAATTATTACAGGAAAAATGTATTTTTTTGGGGGTGAAATAAACGTTTCTTTTAGCCCACCACGCAGCAGAAAAATCTTAAATTAACCCTGGTGAAATTGCCAATAAAATTTGAGCAGCCAAAAATTAAGTGGGTTTTTGTATTGTAAAAAACCTGTTTCTTTAAATAAATACACAGGAACGGGGCTTAGTCACCCTTGGATTTTCAATGGTAATGCAGCTGCACTGGAACGCACACTAGTTCAGATCCACTACCCCACAAAATCGAAAATAGAACGTTAAGAGAAGAGTTGAGATAAGCGAGACACCCCCCAAAAAAGGCTGTTAAAAATGATTTTTCTTTGTATCAGCTATAAACCCGCAGCCACGGCGCACCTTCCTAATATACAGTGAGAGCGGTATGAGCTCCCAGGTCGCGCCGGGAAATTTTTATATAGGGGGTGATGTCACAGATCCCGGTCTTGATTGGTTTATTCTGACATGTCATGCAGGCTATGCCCTTCTTCCTCCCAGTTTTCTTTGCCCCAGTAACGCCATGTGCTCGCACCATTTATCAATAAAAAAGCACATTTGTTCCGCAAAGTCCCCAAAAGTTCGATTTTCGTTCCAAACCCGAATTTTTTTGAAATTCTAAACGAATTCCACTTCGTTAGAACAATTTTCCCCCCATTTAATTGACCTTTTCCCAGGAGTCTGCCAACAAAATAAATGAACTAGAATTTTTAAATTGCTGTAGAAAATATGACATAGGGGGGATAAAGAGCATGGTGGACAAGAGCTACGACTGGGGGTAACTTTACGGGTTGCAGTCTATTTAAAGAGATTGTAAAGCCGGAAAGGGGGGGGGTGTTGGCTCTATGTAAATCCTTTTGAAGCCAACACTGTAGGAAAATATAATTACAGGAATGACATGTTTGGGAATCATTTGGGAAATTTACAGGTTAACCCCAAAAATATGTACTAATAGGGGTTGCTTAGGCCCCCAAATTAATGAAAACCCCTGGAAGATGTTCTCCTCAGGCAAAAAAATGAGGCAGCTAATAAGAAGGAGGGGTTCTTATTAAAGGGGATTTAACTATCAGGAATCATTTGGGGAAAATGAAACCTGTAGTCTCATAAAGGTTTTTTTTTCAATAACTAATGATAATTTTCCTTTGCCAAAAAGGTGCAGGAAAAAGACAGAGGAAACCCTTTCTAGACTTAATATTCACTAATAGACCTGGGAGGAACAAAGGTTCAGGTTGAGGGGCATTAGGGAAAAAGTGACCATAATTTTTAAAATTTCCTTTAACCCTTTAAGAGATTTTTTTTAAAAGGGGCCACAAAAACACTGAATGTTAGGAAGGGCTAAAAATTTTTTGCTTAGAGAAGCCCCCAAAAACCCTATTGACTGGGCAAGGTGTTTTAAAAATGGCAGAACAAATAATAAATGGGGTATTTTTAAAAAAAATCTTGGCGCCCATGTGGAGGGAAACCTTATGGTAATAAAATAATTGAAAAAGGGGAAAAACCCCAATGGGAACAACAGGGATATAAAAGAGGCAATAAAAAACAAAAGAAAACGTTTAAATTACTAAAAAGGAGAGAAAGGAAGAGGCACTAAAAAAATATAAGGAAAAAAATAAAAATATGTAAAAAAATGAAAAAGGCAGAAAGATGGAGACAGAAAGATATTAATTTGGCGAAAAAAGAAAAGGAAAAGTACCCCAAATATTTTTTAAATTATTATAAATAGTAAAAAAAATTCAAACAGAATATTTTGGCCCTTTGGAAAGGGTTTGAGGGAGAGAAAAAAAAGGGGGGTGATGGGGAAAAAAGAAAAACCTTTTAAAACAATTTTTCCCCACGTTGTTTTCCTAAACCCTTTTTAAAAATTTTTTTTCCCCAATGAAATTTCGAGGAGGAGGATCCCCCTTTCTGTTGAGGAGGCAGAGGGAGGGAGGTAGAAGTTTTTCCCCCAACGGGAAGGTTTTTTGGGCAAAACCCCAAGGAAAGAAGTGCAGCTCCATTTAAAAGGAAGATTTAAACATGGGGGGTTTGGATACCCGGGGCCTATTTTTCCCAAGGTTTAAACGCAGGGAAGGGCCTTTTACTAAACCCCCAAAAATTTATTTACACATTTTTATCAAATTTTTAAAAAGCACTCCCAAATATAATTTCTTGAGGTTTTTTCGGGCGGGTTTGCAGAGGGTTTGGGGATTTTGGGATTGTTATCTTTATTATTTGTTTTAAGTTAAAATTTAAAAAATTTAAAGGGCTGAGGTTCCCCCCTTTCTAAAACCTAACCCTTTTTTTGAAAGGCAAGGTTTACCCCCTAGGATTTTTCCCAGTAGGGCAGACGATGTTCTTTCCTGGGGCCCCTTTAACCCACATGTGTTTTAAATTGTTGTCACAAAATTTTTGTTCAGCTTGGACGGGCGGGGGCAAATACGGGGCATCCCTTTACATTTCTGTGCTTTTCCTCTAAATTTCACCCTTTTTTTCACCCCAAAAAAAAAAAATTGAAATTTTTAAAAATAAAAAAAAAAAAGGTTTTTTGGGTGTTTCAAAAAAAAAAAAAACTGTAAAAAAAAACTTAAAAAAAAAAAAATTTTATTTTTTAAAAAAATGGGTTTTGGTTTGGTTCTCTAAAATTGGGAGTAATTATTTAAATTCTTTTCTTTTTTATTGGAATTTTTGTTTGTTTTTTAATTTGGGGTTGAACCTGCCAAATAAACCCCAATAAAATTTTTGGCAAAAAAAAAAAAAAAAGATTAAATAGCCCAAACCCCAAAGGTCCTGATGGAATACCCCCTCATGTGCAAAAGGGATTTTAAAGTAATTTTCATAGAAGGTTCCTATTCTTTTTTTATATATGGACTGCCCTAAAAACCCGGGGTAGGCCCCAAAAGGGATTGGCGCATAGAAAAATGTGGTGCCAAATTCAAAAGGGGTTAAAAAAAGGGATCCTGGAAACTATAGGCCGGGTTTTAATTTTTTAAACTCGGGTTGGGGTAAAATGTTTAAAGGTTTGTTTAGAGATGCTACCCTGAACTATCTCACTGAAAAAAAATTGTATAATGCCATTCAAGCATGGGTTTAGGTAAGGATCGGTTTTCCAAACTAATATTTCATCTTATATGAGGCGGGTTAGTTCTAGAATGGGGAAGCTTTGGATATATTATATTCTAGATTCTCACTAAAGCAGATTTGATTACGGGTGCCACATAAAAAGGTTGGTAAGTAAATGAGAATTGATTGGACTGGGGAAAATGTGAGCAAATGGGTAAGGCTGTGGCTCAGATGATTAGAAAACACAAGGGTGGTAATTCACAGGTGCATACTCAGGACTGGATCGTGTTACTAGTGGGGTCACCACAAGGTAGTTATTGGGCCCCTATCATTCTTTAACATTTTCTTTAATGATCTTTACACATGTTATTGCACAAGTAGATTTGGAATATCGATTTTGCAGATGATACTAAGCTCTGGTAAAGTAAATTCATACAATCTAGAGGATAATGTGTTATTAAAAAGGGTTTGGATCACCGTTAGTTGGAGATCCATGGGACAGTGAAAATGGCAGTTGAGTTTAGCAGGATAAATGCAAGGGCTTATGAACGTGGCATGGGGAGCGAAATATCTATTCCATAGGATAAATGTTAAATGAAAAACGCTGGACTATAAAGTGACATGGGAAATAGGACTTGGGATTATGCTGTGGGACGGTTAAAACTTAACTGTCTATACAAATAGGCCTGCCACACCATTAAGTTTCATTCCAAAATTCTTTATTGAGTAAACAAAATTATTAATCCCGGCGTTCATAAAATACATGATTCGGGGTCAACTTTCCTTCATTTCGATTAAACAGATCGCTCATAACAATTATGTACCGTTATCAGGTCCTAACAATGGACATTTATCAAAGAATCTCTAAAATAATAAATAAACAAAATAACAATCAAAATTCGTTAGTATATACAACAAACATACTGTTGTTAATAGTGTTGACATAAAAACATATAGATCGTTACTCACTTTACAAGTTTAGTTTTCTTATTCACTTTATGATACCTATTAAAATACAATGGCAAAAAGGAATATCATTATTGTGGCATAACTGTTGTTATAATATATGCAGACTCACAATCTATCCTCAACATTTCTTTTTCTATATGCCATCATATCTAAAAAATCGCATTGTCTGAAGGGTCTCTTCTCTCTATTATAATCAGCCAATGCCATTTATATATTATTTATCGCCTCCTCTCGCGGACGCCCCACCGATTTAGCTTCCGGCTCTTCCGAATTCATGTATCATGACAACAGGCTATAGGTAAACTTGCAACCTTTTATGTTTGTATTGAGTAAAAATCGTTACTGAGCATGTTATTCATTGATGTTTTTGATGGGAGCCACTTTAGAATATATGACCCATTGTTTGAAGTTTTGGGGGATTAGACTTTTGTTTTTGTGGAACGATATATGACATACAACGTCCCCATATAAGGCATTAAGAGGAACTTTGCCTGTTTAAAGAAAATCTATCTCTTGAAAATGTATCATTGCAAATTAAATCTATGTAAGATAATTATATACCTAGAGTAAAAGTCATGATGATATTTGATATATCAATAAATGAGAATGAAGTATACATATATACATACATAAAATATTTAGAAATAAAGAGAAATGGCGTTGATTATTATAGAGAAGCCCTTCATCAATGATTTTGATATATTGCATATAGAAAATTGTTGAGGATAGATTGTGTCTTGCATATATTATACAACTAGTTATGCACATAATAATATTACTTTTTGCCATTATATTTTAATAGGTATCATAAAGTGAATAAGAGAACTAAACTTGTAAAGTGAGTAACGATCTATATGTTTTTATTAACTATTAACAACAGTATGTTTGTTGTATATACTAACAATTTGATGTTGTTATTGTTTTTATTTATTTTTGAGATTCGGGTTGAGAAAGGTCCATTTAGGGACCGCGAAAGTAACATAATGTTTGAAATCTGTTTACGACGAAATGAGGAAGGAAATATTCTACATGATCCCTGTATATTATGAAGCCCGAATAATAATTTTGTTACTCAATAAAGATTTTGGAATGAAACTTAATGGTGTGCAGCCTTTTTGTATAGACAGTTAAGTTTACCGTCCACCAGAAATCCCAAGTCCTTTTCCATGTCACTTTTATCCAGCGTTTTTTCCATTTAACATGTAATCATGGAATAGATATTTCCTCCCCATGTGCATAACCTTGCATTTATCTGCTCTAAACCTCATCTGCCATTTCACTGCCCAGGACTCCAACTTACGGTATCCAAATCCCTTTTTAAAATAATGGTGTGCAGCCTTTTTGTATAGAGAATTAACCTAATTTTTGGCTTGCACTCGCCTACTACCTGATTGTGTGCCAAAGACAATTTTTTCTATAATTTTGGTAAACTTAACTGTAGCAGCCAGTGTAAGGCAGCAGCTGCCAAGGCAAATGGGATTATGGGGTGTATTAAAAGGAGAATAGATACACATGATGAGAACATTATTCTCCAATTATACAAGTCACTCAGTTAAGACCACACATGGAATATTGTGTTACAGTTTTGCGGTAAAAAAAACCAGTACACAAGGAAAGACAGTTGTAGAGCTTGATCAGGTACAAATGGCGGGCAACAAAAAATAATAAAAGGACTGGGTGGATGCAAACCGGAAAGATTAGCATGATTAGGGTTATTTAGTGTTTAGAGCAAAGAAAGGCTTATCAGGGGCAATACATACCATATGTTTAAATACATTAACGAGGTTCAATTATAGAGATCTCTTGCACAAGATTTAAATTGATACCCAGTGAATGTGTATCTCTTGAACTAGGGGGCCTCTATCTATGTCATTGAGCGAGACGAAAGTTGTTCTACAATTAAACAATAAATAGAAGGGTTATTTTATTAGTTTTAGAGCATCGAAGGAATTGATGTAACTTCTCTGAGAAATCTGATACATGGTGAGATGTCCAATAAACAGAGTTCAACAAGTAAGGATTTGGAGCATTTATGGAGAGTAATAATTTAGTGAGGATTGGTTGACGAATTTTCTCCACAAGATTTGGGTCGCCCTGATTTTGTTTCGACCAAAAATCTCCGTTTCGTTATGAGAATTGCGAAATGTGAGAACATTGTGACATTTGCTTTCAATAATGCTGAGGGTGAGCTTGGTATTGTCTTCATACAAGCTATGTTCGAGGTTGAACATGCGCCTCATGACTATGCCATTCCGCTATTAGTATCGCATTCACTCTAAAATTCTCCTCTGGTCACTTACAGGGCCAAAATCTGACCAAATATTCTGAAGAGGAATGTAGCATGTGATAAGTCATATGCAGAGTCAGCTAGAAAAAAAACAAGCTTAGGGCTAAGACTCCTATGATAAGCGTCAAAGAACACAGTAGTAGGTAATGGAGCCGGCACAGGGTCTCAGGCACAGCAGGGGTCACTCCATGATGGCTAGAGCTTTTTAAACCGTCACAGATATGACAGAATCTTGTTATGTTAAACGCTGTGATATATGTAGTGGGCACCGCCCGGAATGAGTGTAGAGAGGGTGTCAGGGCAGAATTTGCGTTGACGTCTTCTGATCATTTTGCCCCTTTCTATTTCATTCGTCAGTGTCCGCTATTCAATCGGTCAATAATCCATCTAGTATTTGCTAAGGCCTATAAAAAACATACAGGAGGTTGATTCGACAAAATCAGAGTTGACCAGTAAAATGGATATTTGCATGTTTCTGGTTCTGTATCACTCTGATTTCTGGTCTAGACAATCCCTCATCCTTTCCCATTATTGTGGATCAGGTGAAAAGAAGGGAAAACCACTCAAACATAGGGCAATGTCATAGAGTGGTGATGGTTGGAAACAGGCTTAGAAAAACCCACAGGTTGTTTTGTGAGACATGCGGTTCAATTGAGCCAGCTGCATATGAATAGGCCACAGGGAGTGCAGATAGAAGTGACAATTCTGTGGAGTTGGCTAGCAACAGCAAGCATCAGGAGGCCACAAAGTGGCACAATGACACAGTGTGGAGATGATCGTCATCAAACAGCAGCAGCAGCATGAGGTCATAAGAGTTGGTACAATGAAAAATTCTGTAGGTGGCCACCAACAGAAGTAGGCCACCAGGAGTGGCACAATCTGACAGAGTGTGGGAGGTGACGGCAGGAGCAACAGCAGGCAGCATGAGGTTCAGGTAGTGGCATAATGACACTGTGTGTAGGTCACTGGCGCAGCAACTGCAGAGCATGAGTTAAGACAGTGCACAATGATAAATCTGTAGGTGGAAAAAACAGGAGTATGGCCACAGAGTGGCACAATGACAGAGTGTGGAAGGTGACAGCAGTAGCAACAGCAGCAGCTGAGTCAGAGAGTGGCACAATGACACAGTGTGTGGTGTCAAATGCAGCTAAGCCACTAGCAGCAGTATGAGGTCAGAGATTGGAACAAGACAAATTCGTAGTGGGCAAAAATCAGGATCTCAGGCACCACAGAGTGGCCACAATGACAGAGTGTGTGGAGGTTGTGTACTGCCGGGCAGCCACTAGCAGCAGCGAGGATTGGTCAGAGCAAGTGCTCAACTAGCTCTCTAGTCACTCACTCGCAGTGTCTGGTCACGCAAATGCAGCAGCGCACTAGCAGCCAGAAGATGTTCAGACCTTGTCCACAATGACTCAAAATTTCTGTAGGTGGGAAAAAAAACATACTGGAGAAGGCCAAGAGCCGCTCGGCCCCACCCCGCCTCATCAGCTATTATTGGAGGTGACGACAGGAGGCCAACAGCCTGCGTCAAGAGAGTGGCACGCCAGTGAACACAGTGTGTAGGTTCACAGCAGCAGCCTCACCAGGCAGCTAAGTATTGAGTGTCCTGAGAGAGAGGCACTCGCATAATTGACCGGATTAAGTTTGTAGGTTGTGCAAATATCAGTGATGCTAGATGGCTGCAGACAGATAGCTAGAGAGATTGTATCTACTGTAGAACTGTGCTTGAGAGTGGAGTGTGGAGACACGCAGAGCGGCAATTCGAGTAGAAGGTCCGCTTATCATGCAGACGCAGATGGATGGATAGAGTAGTGGCACGCAGAAATTAGACTGCAGTGTTGGGTCATAACTGTGGATCAAGTGAACGTAGACCCTTCTCAGCAGCCAATAGCATGAAGGGTGTAACTTCAGAGGGGGTTCGACATATGTGGCACGAGGATGGTCTCAGAAAGTTTCCTCACTGGATGACACAACTCATATACAGAGATGTGGTAGGGTTACAATGAAAAGGTTATGTTAGGAATAATGTAAGAGAGGCGATGCACTCGGTACTCGTGGCTCTCACTTAATGGTTCCGTAGTGTTGAATGGATGTCGGTGTACAAAGTAGACATAAGATTTTAAGGAGACAATCTAATTAAACACTCTCTAGAGTGTGGAGGTTGTAAGCTAATGCAATGAGTATGTCAACCACCTTAGCTGAAGGGCACACGCCCAGCACATGATGTAGCAGAGAGTGGCACGATATTACGCAAATTTACTGGAAAAAGTGATTGCGCAGAAAAACAGATGATGACGTTTTGGCATAACAAGAAAGTTGGTCACTAATATGATCTGAGTTTTGGAGGATGATACCGGCTTAGCTCGAGTCAAAAAAGCTCTCCAAGCCAGCAATGATTTGGTCAGAGGAGTGGTGCATCTATCAATTGTAGAGAGAATACATCAGTCGGGCAGTGGTATAAGTATCACAGGCCGATATTGCTGGACGATGAGGTCCGAATCGAGTCGTGGCAGACAACTGACCACGCGTGTTTCTGTCGGTACACCAGAGGGGCCACATCAATTGAACTAAGAGAGTCGTGGAGGGCACTCCCTCTTACTTTAGACACTGATGAGCTTAGGATACTTTCATTTAGGTAAGCTCATTAACACTACAGTGAGACCTAAGTCATCGATGATGGTGTGTGTTCAGAGATCCACCAGAGCATGCGGAGCAGAGAAAACAAATTGAGAGTGCTAGATTGATGCTATATCATGTATTGCGTAAGAGCAGAACATAGAGCGTAGCAGAGGAGCACGGGCCAATCGTAGATTGTAGGTCTCGATCACTTCGGCGGATGTGTGACGGTGCATGGATTAGAAGTAAAGCAAAGAACTAAGTTCAGCAGCGATAGATGGTCCCAGAGCTCTGTGGCACACTATACACAGTCAAGTGCTAATGTACGCGTTTCGATATGGGGCTCTGAAGCGCATTGAGGTTGAGACTCATTGATGTGAAACGCTTGAGCAAGAAAATTTCTGGTGTGAGGAGGTGCTGATATGATCTGACGCAATAGATCAATGAGTTAGATAGGAGGCCTGTTAACAGTGATAGCAGCGCCGAATTGCAACCAGTCGAGTTAGTGGCGACTTCCTTGGTCTCATAGTCTATGGATGCTGTTACTAAACATTAGCGCTAAGGAGAGCTCATATTGGAGCGTGCTCAACTTGTAAAATGAGAGTCTGAGACCTCACTTCACAAGATGACACAGTTGAATGTAGTGGTCCGCGCATGACGTTCAGAACAGTGGTTGGGACAGCTGCGAAGTGAGACGCAAGATATACTTGATGAGGTCGAGCCAGCTCTCCAGAAAAAACGCGTTGGGGATATTATTGCGCCATAGCAGTGAGTATAGCAAGGAGAGCTTTGCTATAATTCACTGAGTTCGCAAGATGTAGAGTGGGGATGCGCTCTATAGAAGTAGTTGCGTCGACGTCTCGCTAAGAGAGGTCACTAGGGTTCGAGTTGGATGTGGTACAGAGATGTGCATGCAAGTGATGGCGCCTAGTCAGACGATCACGCTCAGGTCTCGGGATATGCGCCTGATGTGATCAAGATATCTCCAGTGCGGACAATTCATGATGACTCATTTACTCTCCAGTAGACTAGGTAATAGAGAGACGAGGATTAGGACCATCAATAGCCAGTCGGTCATTACAACTGTGACAGAGTGTGGAGGTCATCTGCTCAGCTCAGAGCTCCCAACTCATGCTCGCGCTAAAGCCTATGAGGTCAGGAACGTAGGATCGCCTCAGAAATGAACGCAGAGCCTATTGTATGTGGTCATGGCCAAGCAGACCAAAGAAGCAGACTCATAGCATTCTGAGTGTCGCAGTATTAGCTCGTTCGGCTTCAAAAATGACACAATATCTCATTGGATTGACTGGGTGGTCAAAAAAGAGGAGATGCTCATTTCTTGGCCATTAAGATGTCGACGTGGAATCTTAAATTTAAACAATGACTCAGAGTGTATTATGGTAGATGGCAGCCTGTCGAGGTACCGTGTTGGAAAGAAGATACTGTGCGCTCATTTTCGGTTTGAGTGTGAGTTGGGTGCGCATCTCACGCTGGAATACTCAGTCAGCGGTGATATTCGTTAGGTGTACGTCGATAGGTTAGTTAGATCGTGTTAGTGGTAGCGGCATCGAAGGAGAATACTTGGTTCAGACAGAACTGTGTCTTGGCATTTAATATGTCCAAAGAAGTGGCGCGCAGCGCAAGATCACAGAATAGATTGCCTGAACACGCAATACTATTCAGATTTATCAGTGACTTAGTACCAGCAATTTTGGTTTCCGAGGCTTTCATGAGCCTCTGATAGTTAATAGATCTGTGACGTCCTATGGCCCATTTTTTGATGGTGTAGGGAGAGTTCCACTGGGACCGTACTATCATATCGCCTTCCGAATTTATATGTTGCACGACGCATGGTACGCAAGTCTTAGAGGTTTGTGCTGTCTACCTCTCTATGGCTGGTTTCAACTCTGAATCGGCTGTCCTTACAGCTTTCGCTACCCGCCTACTGAGAATTACCAAGGATCTTTTTACACTAATGCACTCGCTTAATAGATGTACTCTCACACGCAACTTTCTCCGATGTGTATACTGCACGATCTCAATGAGTCCTCTTCAGCAAGAGGCTATGAGTTGTAAGCTAAGCACACTCACTTTCCTAACTTGGGATGTTTGGGTGGATGAGTGTGCTAGAGACCTACCTAAGTTTGAGATGGAGGCCACTGTCAAGGTGCCATACTGCTGACGTGCTGATTGTTGCATGTCTACTGGCTTCGACGCGAAGTGCGCCCTCTCTCCTTCGCTAAGATGCGGCTCAGTGAGATCCTAGATTTAGTGACTTCTCGATTTGCTGTAGACTCTTGACATGGAAGCGCTTGTGGTTCCTTAATGTTCGCTCTCTCTTAACCTCCCCCCGCACACCTTCTACACTAAGCTAGCCAGCGGCATTACGCATAGTGGTACGTGAGCGCTTGAGGAAACCCGGTTGTGAGGGAGTCGCGTGTGTACAGTTAAGGGATACTAACATGGTTTGACAATGCCTACTCACATAGCTTCGAGACGGGTACTCGACGGATAGGCGGGATTGCGTACGCGCTCAGAGGAGGATTCTCTACTCTCTCTCCTAATAGTGTTATTTGAATATTTAGTCCACGTCGCCCTGTCCTCGCAAGGCAGCTGGGAAAAATGGAATTGTGCTTCCCCATGTGGTTTGGTGGATCTTGGCTATGAGAGAAGCGGAAGTTGATCGGGCTGAACTTAGGATGGAGGTGCAGTTAATCATTCCATTAAGCAGCATCCATGAGATGGGTCGCAGATGAGGATGTTAATTAAGATGTATCAACAATGCTGTGGGCTCAAGGCGATTTATTCTACAAGAAAGACACGATGAGAGTACTACTGGTAGTGGGACACCCACCTCCCTCGTGCCTTCTCACATCTACGCCACTTGTACATTTTATTACTGGCTTCATATCGGCTGGACTATAATCTACTTGGATGGTGTTTACGATCTTTATGAAGCTTTTCACTCATGTTTCATTTCACATCATCTCCACGCACTGGTCCTTAGATAATCCTGTAGACTACTAAGCTGTCGCTCTTCATTTCTCACCTCTCATAGTAACATTTGTGTAATCATTTTGTGCTTTTGTCCTCTCGCGCAATTGTCTCTACTGATCTTCTCATCCATTCTGGCGCTTCATTTCGTCCCATACTTTCTAGTCTCCTCGCCAACCGGATCAGCTCTCCAATATCGTCGGCCGTAGAGATGTATTCGTCACAGTCTCTTATACGCAGTCATACCGCTGTATCCCTCATAGAACATGAATCTGTTTCTTTCCAGGCCTCTTACGTGGTTCCAAGATTAGGACATGATCAGCAATCTAGTCTGTGACTATGGTTGAATCGGTTCTGTGTCCAATGTTCTCGTTAAAGTGACGCTGGCGGGACTGATGATAAATGTGCCTTGAACGGTTGGGAAGCTTCATCCTCTCTCTCAAAGATTGTGAACAGATCTAGTCCTACAACCACAGCCCATCGGTATTCTTCTCAGTTTACTAGCAGTTTCTAATGATTTCTCACTCCCAAAATGTGTAGGACGGAAATTCTACATAAAGGGGGTTGGCAATAACATTCGTTTGGATATTGTTACTGTTATACGTGATATTGGTGGACGTATTATATGATCGAGCCAGTTCTGCCGCTGGCACAAGAGGAAGCATCAAAGAAGTAGATTGGCGATGTAATTACGATGACCTGCGCATTGATGTGCGATTAATAGGGATGCACACGTGCTGCTTAATGAACTCTCCAGATTTCTTCGATTGGCACATTGTTTTTCCATAGATTCTTCTGTGAATAGTTCATTAGCAGGTGAGGATAATTGAAGTACGTCTCTTCAGTAAGAACCTCTACTGTTTCCAGCGCAGTCAACTCCAGATTGACCGCGCGTTCACATGCATAGGCAGCATGAATGAGCGCTAGATCCGCCTCCTCAGGTTTGTACAAGCCGCTGGACACATCTCCCATGTTTGTCTTCCGCCAATAATGGTCGGTTACGCTCGCCAATTTGGTCTAGTCTCACTCGATTTTTCGAATGCTTTAAGCGCGCGACTTTGAAAAGAAAGCCACGAGACTATTCGATTATCTTGCTGATATGATATTCGCTTTTCTGTAGGCAGGCCATTTCTCCCCCGCGTAGTGTGGACTTTTGTTCTCCGCCGGCATGACGCTAAAAGCCAGGTCGATTGTTTATGATATTTCACATGGTTCATTGTCGTAAACTGCTGTGCTCCTAGACAACATGTATGGGTATGATAGCTGTTGATCTATGTCAGTTGAGGAGGCAGTAGAATTGATTGGGGTCAGGTTGATCGCATGGACGAGGTAGAGAGCGCGGGATCTCCATTGTGCGCAAGCTCCAGCGCTGCAGTTTGATCATACGTCTGGCAGGTAGAAAGCGACGTCTATCTCCACTGTCTCAGAGTGAGTTGCATTGTGGTACCATAAATCAAGTCTGGTTAGCAAAGAAGATATGCTCATACTCATTCTAGACTTCCTATGGTGGGACTATACGTAAAGGAGAGATTCAAATTTTGAATAACTAGGCTCACAATAGCTTTGACCCCGATTAAGTAAGATAGCTGCGCGTTCATATCGTTTGATACTAAGATTTGTTCTCAGCGCTTCTCGCGCACGCTGCTGTAGCCCATCAACTCTTGAACGCATCAGAAACTCACCTCGCGCAAGATTAAGCTTCCAATTGAGGAGACATCGGCTTTTAATCCTTACTGTTAAATCACCTACGATAGTTCTTTATAAAATGGGCTGGGGCACATGCCTCTTTTTCTGGAAAATTAGGACATAGATTTACTCGGATTGGAAGATAACTCTGCTCCTAGCTCTCGCCTAAGATAGTTTGTGTTGGAAATGAGTAGCAAGAGCTCCCTTCTTTAACTTTTGGAAAGGGAAAGAGGATTGCTAACCCATTCAGGAGAACCCTGATACTCAATTCAACTTTAGGCAATGGAGCGTGACTGTGCTGCTTTAATCAGCTTCTGCACCGTCTGGGAATGGTCGGTTGCACGCAATAAACTAGTTTGTCACGTATGGCGCATACTCTCGGCCCTGTCTTTAGTCTGTGTTAGGAGATAACGACTGCTAGGCCACCGATTTTGATGAGTAGTCTGAGATTAGTCTAGGAGTCAATAACTGAGAACCAGGAATGTGAAGCTCTTGTGCGACAGAACATGATGAAAGTAAAAAACCACGCTTCACATCTCTGCAAAAGACGCGTTAGGATATTGAGGCAGATGCTCTTTAGACTTGGACTCCACTGCATATCTGGCCCCTATATGCGTCGAGAAGTTGAGGCACTTGATTTACCTGCTCTCACCCCAACTATGCTTCTACTGACAGCGCGGTCTCAGGTATGGAACCCACCACATCTCTGGACGTCCACACATTTTATTCTTCCACAGGAACTTCATCTCCTTGAAATCGTGCGCTGTCAGGTGCCCCAGATAGAACCGTTGTTGGGACGCACTGAGCCTCAACTACCGAGCTGCACTCTCGTGTAGCTACAGAGTTCATTTACTACGATACCCAATATTGTCGGCTCTAAGACTTGGTGTCGCGTGTATCAGCTGCAGAGAAGAGACCTACCAAGCACTCGCCCTCTAGCCCGAGACAGTTGCTAGAGATTCTTACTCGACCTCTATGCTGAAGTGACTATTCCTACTCAGAGGTCTGACCTTCTCTCGATCGTGTACCCATCATGTGATTTCTCTACGCGCTACGTTTCTTGGAGGAACATCTGGCGCTGCAACAGTCCCTGGGGCGTTTTTCTAACTCCCCTTGGAAGTAGCGTCGTTTCGCGGGTGTCCCTCCGGAGCTAGTTCGCGCATCTGGCTTGCCAGATCATTGTATACCCTGTCTCTGGAGAGATTGTCTTGGTTGACGCAATCTAGGACCATAGTCTCCTATTCTCAGTACTTACTCCGCTCATCTTGCTTAGTCTTGTTTTGTAGCCGACTCTTGGCCACGGGCTAGTAGCCTTGAGCTTGACGTCATTTCTACTGTTTCTGTCCTGTTGAAGCGAAGTGATGAAGAGACCGTTTGACTATTACTTCTCACTACAAGCGGCTCACCACTAAGATGCACAGTCAGAGCATTAACATCGCTATCTCAGTATCTGACGCTAGATTACTTTGATACTGTCTTTCACCTTCTCTCGGTCTCGCAGTCCAATGTGTGCTTACGGTATGCAGAGGTGTAATATGACACCTCACTTCTACACTTGATCCTCTTCCATGTCCACTCGCTTCCACAATCTATACTTTGACAGCCTACTGCGCTCAAGCTATGCAGGGGAATAATTTTGGACCCCTGTGGGATTTCGCTTCGCTGCCAAGTAAAGCTGATGAGAGACGTCTCTCCTTCAATTATTGTCGTATCATCCGCCTAGTACTTTGATATTTTAAATGTGGTCGCATAGTAATGCCCGACCAACTCGATGTAGTTTAGGAGATCTTTTTATATTGAGGACGTCTTAAGTGCAAGACTCAGGAGGGACCGGGCTTGATCCTCGATGTTCGGCGACTGGACTCATTTGCGACTCCACATCTAGAAGGAGCCGATTTGAGGTGTCTGTGAGACGTCGTCTCGATATTCTACAACAGTTTGGAATCTCTAACGTTACGCTTGGAGGTTGGTAAGCTCTGTATCACAGTGACTCTGGGGATTTTAAGATCTAGAAACTAGATTGACTCGCTCTAGTCCTAACGTCTGGGTGCTACCAGAAGATACTCCCTTTGGTGCTTGTATGGTGCAGACACTACATGGCCTTTTAGGGATGACTGAACAACCTCAATTAGTATTTCTTCCAGAGTTTTTCGGCCTGTCGCAATAGGAGTATAGACCCTTGCATGTGTCGCGTTCATTTCCCCATTACTCTCGCTGATACCGCTTGTACTCATGTCGCGCACTGCGACCTGTGCCTGCCTCACAGGATATGTTTGTGTGCACATGGCCACGCTCGCGTCGTGGGAAGAGTTCCTGCCAGATGCCTCTCTGTGTAGTACCATCACTGTTTGTTTCAAAAAAGTACTCCGAACTGTTTAATTGAAGATTAATCTGTTTATGATTAAATAAGACCACACCCATGTATTTTGTCTCCTAAATGAACCCACTAACAGGCTTGGGTAACCCCTTGGATAGTATAAATGCTCGCCAAAAGAAAATGAGCAGCCAAATATGTAAACTGGTATGTGGCGTTGTTAAAACGCTTATTTGTGTATTTTTACTGACATGTTAAAACAAATGCTGATGGAAACACGCGACTTAATTAAACTACTTTGGTTAATAATTTAGATGCTACGAGGAAAAATTTCTGTTCTCTTGGCGTTGAGAAAACACACATTTATTATTTAGATATTGATATTAAAATAGCACAAACACTAGCCTTAAATCAACCTTCGGGAAGAATTGAAAATATGTGCGCCAAAGGAAAGATGGAGCAGCCAAACATTATCTGGCTATGTGTCGGATGTATAAAATTGATGTGTCTTTTACTGATTTTTACAGAAGAAATCCGCATATTAACCCTTCAAGGTTTCAAATTTTGTCTACAGCAAATATCACAAGTGTGTCTTCTTTTGGATAGTTGAAAAACATCCTTTTCTTTTACTGACATACCATTAAGCACTACACACGCTTAATAACCTTCGGTATAAATTGGCAGCAAAAAGAAACTGAGGCTGCAAAAAATTTATTGGTATGTGGCGTGATAACCCCCCTTAACGCCGAGCCTTTGTTTTGGCACTCTCTGAACAGAGCCCCATTTTTGAAATCTGTCATGTGTCATCTTTATGTGAGATCAATCTTTTTGAAACTTTCAATACAATTAATCATATGAGTGATTCAGAAGATCTGTCTTTCTTTACAGTAGCACAGCGCGCGTCTCATAAGATTGTAGCTTTATAGTATTGTAGAAGAATATGTTTGGGACCTCAAAACTAACGAGATCTGTTTATTCTGTTGCATAAATATAGATGCAAATTATGTGAAAATAATGTTAAAATTTTTTACTAATTCTCAAACTTCAAATAATATTTCATGCATGTATCAGACAGATAGTTATTCTCAGACTCAAATAGTTTTTAACTCACAGCATCTACCATATGCTCTGGCTGTAGTTTGGCCACTCATCCTGTTTTTTAAATGGTCTTTTTTCTTTTTTGTTTAAGACACTTTAGGACGCCGGCCTTATAATTAAGTAGTATTTTTCACAAATTTTCAAGAAAAATTTGCAATATACAATCTGTTTTGTTAGGGTCCAGTCCCGAGTTCTAATGCTGACTTTGATGTCGAACTGTATGTTAGATACCCCCATAAGTGACCTCATATAAGAAATTAACACCTTTAAAGTAGACTTCAAAACTCGCCTATTTATTGATAGTTTGTTAAGACTCCCATTCGGTGTATCCCACTAGAAATTAACGCAAAAGCTAGAGTGAAACTTTCGCAAAATTTTCATTGTTTTTGCAGATTTTCAATGTTTATACATTATTGACATAGAATTCTAGGTAATGTGTATCAGGGAGAATCAAATTAATATTGATTCTCCATATTCTGCGTTTGTTCAGTGATATCCCACACTTGTGGCACCCATTAGTTCATTTTTTGGCTCAACCACAAGCCCATGAATCAGGCAGGAGCAATATGGACTCTGTGGGGTTTCGATTTTCAACACGATTATTATTTAGGGCGACCATTTCAGAGTTTGCAGGGACAACCCCATTAGGGTTCCAAAACTTAATTAAATACCCCTAAAAAAAAAACCATATTGGAGAAAAACTCACAACGCCTCCTTCAAGGAATATATCCCAGGTGTGTAGTGAGTATACATCTTCCTCCCACTCAGGCGTTTACAAATTTTTTTTGCAGTTCGGATACTGAAAGAATAAATATAAATTATATAACTTTTTTCTCAATAATGTCTGCAAATTTTAGCTGGAAAATGTATACCATTTTTACAACGGCATATTCTTGGAAAAAAATGCCCCGCAAATTGGTCGTTACGCTAATTTCTTCCAAGTTCGGCAAAAATACACCTACTTACCCGTGTGGGTGTAAATATCTGCCTTCTGCTTTGGGCGACATGGAACCAAGGGACCGGTCCCACTAGGGAGGGATGTGCTATTTAGGCTTTTGGGAGCACTAGTATATGGTGGGGCCATGTGCTCTCCAAAGCCCCCAACAGTACCTAACAACAGGTGAAACACATTTCCAGGAAAGGTCCTCGCCATTTTGGACTCTTCAGATTTCGACCCTCAGGATCTCACACTGATGGGAATGTATTTTGAATTTTGTGGCGCAACTGTAGCCACAGGGTGTTTCGGTGTAGGTTTTTTTTTTTAAGCGATTAGAGGCCATGGAAATGGAGGTGGGATATTAATTGCCAATTACCGCAATTGTTTTTGGGCTCTCATTTTACAGGTATTCGCCTCTATCACGGGATAAATGAGGGATAAACTTTTACCTATTGGCGGGGCGGAACAAGATACAGTTGAGATGATAAATGTTTATTATAGTTGTTATATGCTTTTATTACTTTTTATCACAATAGAGAAGAGCTAGTTTTTATAAATAAGTTGCGTTTTTAAGTCCTGTCTTATATATGACAGCCATAGCTTTCTTAACTTTAGGCCATATGAGTTGTGGTGTGGCCTTGTTTTTTTCCGTGTATGAGTTCGCATGGTTTTTAATTTGACTACCATTACTACGGTGGGAGGCAATATGATTCGTGTTCTTAAGTGCTGTTTGATCACTATTTATTAAGGTTTTTGATGAAGCATTTTTGTACAAAAAACAGCTAATTCCTGGTAGGGTTTTTTAATTCTTTATTTTTTTACAGCGCTTCACTGTGCAGGTGATTAAAATGAAAGCATGCACCTAGTTTCTACTCAGCCACGGTTGCATATGATTATTGTACAGTCGATACCTCAACAAGTTTGTTATTTGTTTAATGCTTTTGTACTCATGCTTTTACACTCATATAGACGAAATGCACATGCTTATTTTGAGCAAAAGGAAGAAACACGTTTTTTGCATCTCACCGCTCTCAGTTGTAGAGCTCCATAACATTTTTTTATTTTTCGTGTTTGTATGGAAGATAGCTGTATGTGGGACCTTTGTTTTTGCGGATGAGTTTGACTGTTTTTATCTTGGTGATTTTTTTTGGGGGGGACAAGACTTTATGATCGCTTCATTAAATCTGCTTTTTTTGGAATGGATAGGCGTGAAGAATCATTGAAATCTAGAAAATGTTTTTTATTTTTTATTTTTTAATTAGGCTTCACCGTGCAGTATCGTGACAGAGAAGTTAGGTTGTACTCTGTGGGTTGAGACGATTACGGCCTTCGTCATACCCAATTTATAGTGTAGCTTTTTTTATGTGAAAGTCACAAGATTATTTTTGAAAAAAAAAATTGTTTTTTATTGCTCGTATAACATCTACAAATATTTAGATCGTCATCGCTATCTTTCTAATAGCCAGACTTTTTAGATTTGTTCCGCGTATTCAGAGAGCGTGTGTAAGGACTTTTTTTTGTTGCGGGCATGTGCTGATACTGAGACGTTTTTAATTGGCATCAAACTATCTGCGATGTTGATATGAGTTTTTTTGATTACTTTTTAACTTCTATTTTTATGTGCTGGCTGGGACCCCACTATGAAACAAAAGTTCGCTATTCTCTGTGACTGTTTTTTTGGGAGGGTGTTTTTTGACGCTCGGACTGTTAACCGTACGGGGTTAATTAACATGATCGATTTATAGGGCTGGTGTCGCATACGCACGCCTTTTGGCGCGATACCCCACCCACCTCCACGCCCCCAAATATGGGTACTTATTTCATTTTTGATCTATTTTATAGGTGCGAGTGGCGGTTTGGAAGAAGGGAAAGGGGCGCATGTAGTGTTTTTTATTTTATTTTTTGTGTTTGTGTTTTACTTTTTTTATTAAGCACTTTTTTTTTACCTTTTTACATACTCTTTTACCTGTTTCCCCAGGGGGTAATTGCATGAACGAGTGTCAGATCATTCATTGAATAGATAGGAGATCAGCATACAGTTTATTGCTGTATGGGATGGTCTCCTTGGCAAACTGTCTGGTCACGCGACCAAACGCATTGGGGGACATCGTCGACGTACACCAGACATACCCGGGATGCTGTCATTCAGCAACCGCTGCGCCCTGGTAGGAGGAATGCGTACGGAGCTGTAGCGCCGTTACTCGCCGACCCCGATGATCTCGGCGGGCGCAGCGAGCTCACTCCTGCCGCCCGCAGAACGCGATGTCGCGGACCACGGATGTCGCGACATCGGGGGCGTTAGTCCCACAGGGCCGGAGCGCACACTGTCCGGCCCGTCGCGGGGATGCGGCATGATGCCCAGCGGGTAATATAACGCTGGTTTCATTGACCGCGATCCTTGCGCGCGCCCGCTTGTGAGCGCGCAGATCGACCTTGACGTACTCATACGGCAATGTCGCGGGGAAACCCCTACCGACATTGCCGTGATGAGTACGGACAAATGTTGGTAAGGGGTTGAAATCAATGACGTGTATTCTTACTGACTACAAAGCAGTAACACGCGTACTTTTACCTTTCTGAATATAATATTATGCTATAGAATCACCAGGAAAAAATTTATTACTTTGACGTTTGAAAAACACAGTTTTCTTTTCTGACTACAATTAGCACTATACACCATCTTATTAACCCTTGGATATTTAATTGCGGCAAAAGAAATGGCAGCAAAAAATTAACTGGTATTGTATTGTAAAAACGCTGTTTCTTTAAACTGTATACAAACAGCAAAAACCCGGTTAGATAACCTTTGGATATTCAATGTGCCTCCAGAACTGACCAAGATAGCATTTAATATGTTTATGCCACAATGAATTGCGGATGCACACTGGACTTCGCAATTCCAATAGAATCCGACAAAATGTATAAATTAGAACGGAAGTGAAGAGAGTCTCTGAGAATACTTTGACACTCCCCTCCTAAAAAAAATATCGTTGTTTCTCTAAGTTCTTTCTTTTGTTGTGTATCTCAGCTAGAGCTACCTGTAGCAGCCTACTGCACGGCACAACGAGAGTAGTTGTGAGGAAGCGAGCACGGGTTAGTCCGAACTTATAATAGTGCCGGTGACATCACTGAATCCCGCAGGTCTCTGATTGGCTTCATTCTTTGCCACATGTTCATTGAGGGTCCTTCTTTCTTCCTCCCAGACTTCTTTTCCCCCTGTAACGTCATGTGCTTGCAGCCATTTTATCAATTAAAAACACGCTTCGTTCCCGAGAATCACCCCAAATTTCGACTTCTGATGTTCAGTTGTTTTTGCCTGGTATAGCCCTAGTTTCCAGGCCCCATTTGCTGGATATCAGAGCATATGGATATCTGTTTCATTACAATGAAACTTATGATTTGGTTATCAAATTTATATTACCTTAGGGTTTGTGGCTAGGTCTTCGGATGCTGCTTGGTTTGGGAGGGTGTTAAAATTGAAAATGGAGATATGCTTAATTTTGACTATGGACCCAGTGCTTTATTGCTGTACATTCAGTTTGACTATTACCTTTGCAATATATTTTTGTCTATTTTGTATTATGTACTTATGGCATGGATGTTTGTACCAAACCCTTTTAATATGTATATCTTGTACAATTTATCTTCAAATAAAAATTACTTGATTTAAAAAAAAAGAAAAAATCTATTGACAAGGTTTTTCTTACAAATCCATCTTCACAAAAAGATGATCGATTATTCAAAAACTAATCTCTAAACAATGAAAGAAGAGGGTATATATGAAGTTCTTAATGATATTTTTTGTGTTACTTGAAAAAATCTAAAGGTTGTGGATGGATGCTAATTAATACATGGAGATGGGGATAACGCCGATGGCACAATACAAGTGGTCATTTAAAATCTAAACATATAAGTATTTTAAATATTAAGATGCATCATATCCATTAGATATTTAGAGCCTGTTGACATCTGTTGGATCTTCTGACAATTAGCATAGTCATGCATGCATTATATGACACTGTTACAGTAAACACAGATATGGTGGTTGCTTTGACTTCTGTATGAGATGTTCTTATATCACAAAAAATTAACTCCTACTATCTATCTATCTATCTATCTATCTATCTATCGATCTATCTATCTATCTATCTATCTATCTATCTATCTATCTATCTATTCATAAAGTACACATGGTGCTCCACCAGCTTATTTGTATATACTGTAGGTAAAAACTGCATTAACCACAGAATTTTCTTAGAACATTTTTTAAATAGTAAAAAAGAACTCCCAGTACTTTAATTTTTTAAATTTTAAATTATTTAATAAATTTATAAAAAAATTAGAAAATTCAAAAATGGGGATATTTCCCCCCGGGTGGATGGCATAATAACATAACGCATTACCTTCTATGCTGATTGTTTCTTGGTCTCTAACCAGTAAATAATGCAGCTTATTTCTATGCAAAATGATTTATCTCACGAATGGTATCAGCTATATGTTCTTTTTTTCGGCAGGCTACTTATAAAAGAGCAGATTTACTTTTTTTATATTTAGCATTGCACTTTCAACTGATAACTGCTTTGATGTGACAGATCTGCCACCAGAATCCTTTTTATTATTAATGCGATTGTGGTGTTTGAGAGTCCAGCAGGTTACTTTTTAATTCTTAATATAACACCCTATAAACTGAATATAAATCATATTTTCACCAAGAGGCAGCACAACAGTGCCATGTGCTAGCAGACACACTTCTGTGCAGGATCAAAGGATTCATCTCTTTTTAGATTTTCAATCAACCTAGGGAAAATATGCACCAGGGCAATATACCGATTACACCAAAACAAAGGCTTCTGTTTTTTATTTAGGGCTGGGAGGCATTTATTCACTACGGCTTTAAAGTGAACACATCTCACTTGGGAACAACTTCTAAGAATTGACTTCTAAAGGCAGGCAGTGTTGCTTCTCTTTAAAGGGACACTTGTGTCAATTTTTTTTTCTTTACATTTCAGGCAATACGTGACTTGTTGCCCCCATATTTTTAATGGGTTGTTCTTTTTAATACAATTTTTATTTAAAGTCACTCCATGAAAAAAGTTTTTCTGTGTGGTTTCTTTAAAATTTCCCATCTATTCAGAGAGGATTCTTAAGGAAAAGGGGCCCCAGGTTTGGCAGCTGTGTGCGAACATCAATGTTTGTACAAGTTTTCTAGAGAAACATTGATGTCAACAGCAAAATCGTGTGGGCCGTGGTGACTGGCATGTTACCATCCCCACACAGCTGCTACACCATGGGATCCTGGCTTAACTGTCTCTTACTGACAAGCTCAGCAACAAAACAGGACAAGAGGGTGGTGACTCCACACCTCCACTATACATATTAGCCACATATGTCCTTCATAGTAGGGGTGCTTGGGGAACCCTTATTCTAAAATCTGTGACTGCAAAAAATTTTCCTCTAGGGAGTCTATCATATACTCAAACCCCAGTGGTGCAGAACATAAAAAATAACCCTGAGATCCTCTGAGCACTGTAGTGTCATACCAAATGTCTAAATACTCTATTTTCTCGAAAAAAGGAGCTGAAGTTAGTGTTATCTGTCTTTTCCTTGTCATTTACTACTGCCTTTTTGAGTGGTGATAGAGTGATTATTAACTTTTCTGTAAAACCTTACAATAATTGGAAACCAGTATCATGTTTCTTAGTGGGTTTAATCAGGATCTTAATGAGAGCCATAATCAATATTCATATAATGTGAAGTGAACACAGCACAGAAGCAATAAAAAATAAACACATTTGTTTAAGGAGGGAAGATATTAACATTCTCAGTATATAGCCCCTTGCTTTAAAGGGATTTTCTCATCAAACACTTTCGCAGACTTGAGCTGTTTCTGTCTGTTAAAGCTTCAAATCTAGGGGCGAGTCTCTCCTCTCAGTAGCCATGTCTCTCCTCCCAGGAGCGTGTCTTCCCTCATTAAAGAGTTGTGACATCATCATTCTCTGTGAGCAGTTGAAGGGAGAGGATGTCACAGCTCTGCAGAACTCCTGTAATGATTCCCATGTCTGCAGAGCTCTCACCTCCCTCTCATGCTGCACAAGCCCCTTGTAAGCAGAATGCCTGTATTGCTGTTAGCAGAACACCTGTATTGCTGTGAGCAGTTATAGATACAGTCTGAACTGATGAAACAAATGTGAGAAATTCACTCTCCTCTCCCTTCTATTATCTGGCAGGAGGTAGAGGGGGACAAACTTTATAAGGCTGTGTTATATGGGTGGTTGGAGCAGACTGTATAAACCTGTGTTATATGGGGGAGAGTGAATTTAGCAGCAAGAGACTTAGTAAGTGTCCAGATCCTTTACATAGAGCTATCACATAGTCATCACAGGCAGCTCATTTCACTTTCATTTTCTACAGCTCAGAGGGGAGTAAGCACAGAGTGCAGCCAGCCAATCACAGCACAGGGGAGTGTCCCATCCAGGGGGCAGTTCCCAACAGGACTGAATGAAATACCAGTCAGCCAATCACAGAAAAGGGTGCGTGGCCAACCATTTGCTGCAGAAATAGCTATAGACGCACAGATTAGCTCATATCTGCTACACTAAGTGATTTAAGTAATGCAAACCAATTGCAAAAGTGCTTATTTTTACTGTCCCCATCATTACAAATATGATATTTTTAGTGAGAAAACCCCTTTAAAGCTTTCAACATGTAGGGACAGGTAATTGAAGACTTTTTCTAAATATATTGGTGTTTTGATTTAATTTACTCTGGAGATAAGATAGATTGTATCTGTCGTGTATCTGAGTGCACACAGGCTTCTATGGTTACCCATCTATAGCTCTGCTATCTGATAAGAGCAGTGAGCAAGGAGTGATGTCAATATGGTCAGAAGAACTCACTATGAGCAGACTATCTCTAACAAGATTAGCTTTTATTTGCAATTGTTTTTACTCCTCGCAACACCTGTAGCATTTGTTTACTGAAACTAACATCTCCAGCATTCCTCAGTGTCAGGTTCAGTTAGTTTCAGAGAAGCTAATTATGCTAATTAGTGCTATAGAACCACTCACAGCCTGGCAAGACCAGAGTGAAAGAAAGCTGGCTATGACTGGAAAACTGCATGGTGAGAAAACCCCATTGATGGTGCTTAAACAGATATGTTTTAATATTCTGTTTGTTTTATTTGACACCAAATTACTGGACAATTCGATTTACCCTATCCTCTTTTAATTGTAACATCTGTGATCCTGCTCACTCCTGGTTCCAAGATTATTAGGGGTATATACTAAAATCAAAGAAATTCTGTACTTTTAAATTTAGTACACTTGGACAGTAGACCTGTACACTATCCTTGACAAAGTAGATATTATTATTATTATTATTATTATTATTATTATTATTAGCAGTATTTATTATAAATGTACTTTATGGGCGACATGTATGAAAACTATCTAGGTCTAATACTAATACTTACTTTGTTGCCCCTAGCAACCAATCACAGCTCAACTTTCATTTCTTCAGAGCACTATATGAAATGAAAGGGGAGCACTGATTGGTTGCTTTAGGCAACAAAGACAGTTTTAGACCTAGAGACTTTTTATACATTTGGCTCTATGTGCTTAATTTTGTGCTCATGTGCTTAGTTTTTTGTGATTGTACATTTTTTTTTTCTTTTTCCTGTTTTGACACTGGCCACTAAAACACAAAATGCTGGCTTAACAGCATTTCAGTGTAGATTGGGACAGAGACAAGATAAGCTTGGTGATCTAAAGTGATTGGCAAAATCTAAATTTTTTTTATTTAAAATTGACAGATTTGTTGAAAAAAATAAGTGTTACCAACCTCTCCCTCAACCCCAATACCACCATTTTGATGCTGCCAGGATTCAGTCCAATACATTGAAACTAATGTTATGATCTAATTGTACAGTTGGGGCCTAGCAACACTTTACACTATTTCATACCTTCCAACTTTGAAAGAAGGCTAGCAACACTTTACACTATTTCATACCTTCCAACTTTGAAAGAATATAAAGAGGAGCAATTTATGTGGTATGTAATGTAACTTTTCCACCTCTGCTTGCAAAAGGTTCACAAGATATCTGCACTCTACCTATCCATCATTAGATTAATTTAAATCAGAACAGAGTATAGCTGAAATCTACTTACACTAAAAAGTGTTGAGACCTAAGCATCAAGAAAGGTACGCTTGTGAAAAGTAGGGTTCCATCTGAAATTAGATCACTTTGTTGCTGGTGAATGGATTCACACAATTTAGGCAAAATATGTGCTGAAAACTTACAATTTTCATGTACTGTATACTAGGTTTAGTAGTAATCTATTTAAAAATAAATTACACATTTAAAAATCATATAAAAATTAGCTTTTTAAATAAAGATCCTTGATGAAAAAATTCTTTTTGGGGCAGTTTCCTTTAGAAAGGGTATATGCCTTACCAAGTAGACACAGGTGAAAAAAAAATGTTTACTGGTTGTCTATCAAGTAGGGAAGGCTGTAGGACTTGCTGTTGGCCTGCAACCACAACTATTTGCCAGGTTCCCCAAGGGTTTTGGGGACATTAAGATGGGGATTGTGTTTTTCATTGGTTTGGGGGTGCTTTAGTATCCATATTTTATGGAGTACCCAAAATTTTGACATTCCCTTGAAAGGAGGGGGTTTCAGGGAAATTTGGGGGGTTTTTTATTTTAAATAACTATAATGCAAGTTCTTCCACTCTTATGCTGATCACAGTCCCTATCTGCGTCAGACTAGTGAAACAAATAGGCTTGACAGCACTGCCAAAAACTGCAGATCACTGTTAGGCTATGTTCACACGGGGGAAATTGGGGCGCATTTCGCCGCGTATTTCATGGCGTACTGCACTCAAAAGCGAAATACGCCCCAGTCATTACGGTAATCCACAGTTCTCATAGAGAATACGACGCGTGGGGAGATAAGTGACATGTCATTTATTAAAAGGCGCTTAACGCTGCGGTTTACAGTCAAAGGGAGCCGGGGGGTTTCCCAGCCCCCCCCACGCTGGATTGCTTGACTCCAAACAGCCAGCGTAGTTGCGGGGCGTACTGGACACCCTGCAATTAGCCGTGTGAACTTAGCCTTAGTGTTGTGCTTTGGACTCTGTCCAAAGTCAAATTCGATCCAAATCTAAGCGCTTCAAACTTTATTTACCTGAATTGATTATTACAGATATTCACCAAAAAAAATCAACAAAAACTGTCATTCTAACCCTAAATTGGGGTTAGGGCTAGGGTTATGTTTTCTTTTTACACGGATTGAATAGGCTAATTTACCTGTTGTGTTGCTCTGATGTCACTTCTATGTGACATTACTTCTGCCCCAACACAGTTACCTAGGTTATGTTGGATCCGAAGTGATATCAGATGGAAGAAAGGTACCAGAGAAAGTGTGGTGGGGCCAAAACCTATGTGCATAAGTAAGTTAACACATTCAAACATAATAGAAAAAAAACCTAATCCTTATTTAGGGCTAGAGTTTTGATTATGGTCAGGACTAGAGCTAGCTTTAGAGTTACGTAGTTACATAGCTTGTAAGGCTGAAAAAAAGACAATTCCATCCAGTTTACCTATTTGCTACGTTGTTTGATCCCGAGGGGAAAGGGAAAAACCCCCCTGAGGTAGAACCAATTTCCCCATTGGGAAAAAATTCCTTCCCCCACAAAATCTGGAAACAGAATAAATCCCTGGATCAACGACCCCTTCCAGAAACCTAGTCCAATAAATTTTTTAATTTTTTACGCCTAGAAATGCATCCGACCCTTTTTTAAATTTTGTTAGGAATTCACCATGACAAGTTCCTCGGAAGAGAGTTCCATATCTCACGCTTAACAGAAAAAAATCCCCTTTCTATTTTATGTGAAACTTTCTTTTCCAAGAATAGATGAGCGTCTTGTTTGGTTACATCTTGGGTAAAAGTAAACTTGAGAGAGATTCTGTATTGACCTTTAATATTTTAAAAACTATTTTTTATGTCCCCAAGCCATCTTTTCTCTAAACAAATAACCCTAATCTTGCTAATCTTTCTGGGTATTGCCGTCCACAAAGTCATGTTTGTTGCCCACCTTTGTACCGGTACAAGCTCTCATTAGGGGTCGAGTGAATCTTTTGGGCCTGGAAATCTTAAAACCCTTTTTTTTTTCAAAAGTTTAATCAAATTAGTGTCAAACTCAATAGGGACAGATCTGAGCAACACTACTTGTGATTCATGCTGGTCTTCTCCATTTCCCTTAGAGATGAGTGGCTGCTGTTTTACTAAAGATGACATTAATTTAAAATGAGGAAAATATAAGGACAGTAAAAATGGGGTATTTGATGCAAGAATACAAGGGAGACTGTATGTTTAGCTCCTTCAAGTTAACAGCAAAGTAATTGGGCTGCAAAACATTTCAAATTTTAGGTTTGATGCTTAACCATGTATTGTTACAAAAGATGCTATTTTGTATGCTAATGTAAATTGTAACAGCACTCATGTTACTGTGCTTGTTGCTGTGATTTCTGTGTAGTTTTGCAATATATCTTTTGTAAATTCTGCCTTTATGTGTTGTGACCATTAGATAGGCAGAGGGGATTAGCATGGGGACACCATAGACAGAGGTGATTGGTGGATATTTGTGTAACCCCCCATGCTCAGGTACCAAAAGATAAGTCTGTGTTGAGCATGATGAGCAGCTACTGGCATCTACCTTGAACTGTGAGACTGCTCACTGGCCCATGGAAGATTCTCAAGATAGAGATAGACAGCAAAGGTGCCATGATTCACTGGCTTTTATCTACTTTCATCTGTAAACAAAGCCCATTGAAAAACATAGAAAAAGCTGAAATAAAAAAAAAAAAGTTATCATGGAAAAGAATGTTATCTATAATGTGTTTAGCTTTGTTACATCTGCAGGAGTTAAGAGATCAACAAGAGAGAGACAGCAGCCATTGAGAGACAGCTACAGTAATCGATTATAAGGCCCCCAGGTACAGGGGAGTAACATCGGAGTGAGGAGCTCTGGTCCAGTGCAAAAACTGTGTGACTTTGAATCCTTGGTGCAAGAGTCAGACACATATAGATACTTTTTGACATTATATCTAGAGATGTGCGAATTGATTCTACCGTTGATGAATTCGTTTAGAATTTCAGGAACACTTCGGTTCGGAACGAAGTGGAAGTTTGGGGTACTTCGCGTGAACGAAGTGTGCTTTTGATTGATAAAATGGCTGTGAGCACATTGTGTTACATGGGGCAAAGAACTCTGGGATGAAGAAGGGCATAGCCTACATGACATGTGCAGAGATGAAGCCAATCAGAGACCGGCGGGATTCTGTGACATCACCGCACTATATAAGTCCGGGCGCGATGCTGGGAGCTCATACCGCTCTCACTGTACTGATTAGGGAAGGTGCTGCCACGGCTGCTAATGATATCTCTTACTAAAGAACTCATTTTTATACAGCAATTTTTGGGGGATGTCACAGCTTGTTTCTCTTAACGTTCTAATTCTGATTTTGTGGGGTATTGCATCTGAAGTCCAGTGTGCGTCCAATGCAGCTGCATATACATTTTAATGCTATCTGCTCACAGCACATTGAATATCCAAGGGTTATCTAAGCCTGTTCCTGTTGTATTCATTTAAAGAAACAGCGTTTTTACAATCCAAATACCACTTCATTTTTGGTTGCTCAATTCTTTTGCGCAATTTACATCCAGGGGTTAATTAAGCGTTGTTCTGCTGTTGTGGTGACTAAAAGAAACTGTCTTTTTCATCGCCAAAAAAGACATTTTGCCTGTAGCATAATTCATAACCGAAGGTTAATTACAAGTTTTTCTCTTGCTGTGTACCGTAAAATACAAGCCATAGTAACACGCTACAAAGCTGGTAGTATTTGATTGCTCAATTCTTTTGCGCAATTTACATCCAAGGGTTAACTAATTATTTTTCTGCAGTTGTACTTAGTAAAATAAACGTTCTTTTTCACAGCCAAAGAAGCAATTTTGCCTGTAGCATAATTCATATCCGAAGGTTAATTAAGCCTGTTTGTGCTTTTATATTCAGTAAAATACACAGTGTTTTTAAACGACACATACAAGTAAATTTTTCCTGGCCATTTGTGGAGCGCAATTTATATCCAAGGGTTACCCAAGCTTGTTACTGGGTTCATTTGGAGTCAAATACAGGGTGTGTATTTATTATATACAGATATCTTTACCAAACAGTGTCTGTACATTTTAGAAGAAACAGTATGTCAGACAGAGAGGTGGCAGGCTCTTCACCTGCGAGTGGCAGAGGCACAAACATTCCTGGACCAGGCCCAGGTTGCAGTACAGCAAGGGGATGTCACAGCAGGGGTCACTCGGTGAGGCCACAACTGCCGTTGTCATCTAGCGGCCGTGTGTTGTTCAGCAACCCAATGGTTCTTGATTGGTTGACTAGGTCATCCACTTCCTCCCAGATGACATCTGACAACCCCAGCCAAGAGTTGGTGGGAACGTCAGACACAACCCTTAGTTGGCATGGCCCGGGAGTGGGTCAGCGGCCCTTACCTGTCCTCAACCCCCCTCTGTCCCATCCGGTTCCTTCAGCCAGAGATCTACTATGTGGTCTGGGCTCAGCGCCATTATATAGCGAGGATGAACAATTTGAGGCGGGCAGTCAGCAGCTACTTGGCAGCGAAGAAATGGGGCCAATATCCCTGCTTCTTGCATAGGCGGCAAAGTATAGATTTTGAGAGTGGCATGGGAGGTCATGTTGTGAGGGGTCAGCCTCTGCATACCAAGACCGTTGATGAGGACAACAGTGACGATGAAACACAAATAGATGATGGTGTAGCCGACTGCACTTGGGAGCCGGGTGAAGCAAGTGCTTCATCAGCATCAGGAGAAGAGGGTGTCAGCTTGCGCGTCAGTCAGCGGCGCAGCCAGCAAGTGGGTTGTGTGGCCATGAGTCAGCAGGAAAGCAGCAGTGTGAGGCCCGGGACCCAAAGCAACTACGGGGTAAAAAACCCGCTTCGCAGGTCCAACAAAGTAGCGGCACAGGGGCTCAGCGAGGCAGCGGCAGTAGTAGTCACTCAGTGCGGATCGTTGGCGGTAAAATCAGCTACTCGGCGTTGTGGCAGTTCTTTGCTAAGCCACCGGAGGAGCCGACAAGGGGTATATGTAGAATCTGTAGGCAGAAAGTGAAGCGTGGCCAGGGAGCTAACGTTGGCACCACGGCCCCCCTGCTAAACCCACATGCAGCGTCATACCAGGGCTGGAAAACGTGGCTCAGATGTGGTGGTCCATCCCTGGTGCCGCAGCAACAGCAGCAGCAGCAGCCCCCATGGCACGCTTTGCCATTGCAGCCAGTCAAGGCTCCATCACCTCTGCAGAAGGGAGCTGTTTCTCTTTGACATCATCTCCCAGTCCAGATGCTCCTGCTCCTCGCACTCATGGCGCCAGCAGTCGTTCAGCGGGCGATTGAAAAGAGACAACAATATGCGTCCAACCATCCTAAGGTGCAGAAGCTGACCGTGCTCCTGTCCAATTTATTGGTACTGCATCCCTCCCTTTCCAAATGGTGGACTCTGCACCGTTCAGAGAACAAAATGGCTTGTGCCGAGACGAGATTGAGAATTCCAAGCCGTAATTTTTTTTCCAAAAAGACAGTACCAAACCTTCATAAATATGTAGAACAGAAGGTGGGCCAGTCCCTTTAGATTATCATTGTTCCAAGGTCACGGCAGCACGGACATCTGGGGCTGTAACTACGGTCAGGGCCAGTACAAAGTCCTTTATGGCCCACTGGGGGGAATGTGCTTCCTGCCCAGGCACAAACCCAAAAACTTGACAGGAAGACCCGCTTTCTCCTCCACGTTGTCAAACTGCAGCTCCTGCGCCAATGTCCGCCTCCTCTCCTCCACCACCACCATCTCAGCCTCCACAAGTACTGCTCCATCATACCACATGTGTAGGGCACAGCTGTGTCACACAGTTCTACCCCATGGCTTGCCTCGGCGAACGAAGTCAAAACCCGGGGGGGAATTGCTCCGCGTCATGCAGCAAGAAATCGATGTGTGGCTTTCTCCCGCCCCAAATGCAAATCGGAACCATGGTGATGGACAATGGGAGTAAGATGGTGTCCGCGCTGCACTGAGGAGGGATGGTCCATGCGCCCTGCATGGCGCATGTGTTCAATCTGGTTGTGAAAAGGTTCCTGAAGTCTTCCACCGATCTTCAGAGATTCTGAAATGGCCAGGAAACTGTGCATGCACTTCATCCATTCCTACAAAAACCAGGAACACCCTCCTCGAATTGCAGTGGCAGAACGGCCTCCTCCAACACACTCTGATAGGCGATGTTTCCACCCGTTGGAATTCCAGCCTGCACATGTTGGACCGACTGTATTAACAGAGAAAGGCCATTAACGATTTTTTGATGATCCAGGCGGACAGGAGTACTCCCCTGTGTAACTTTGATGTCACCCAGTGGCAGCTCATGCGTGACACCTGCCGTTTGTTGAGGCCATTCGAGGAGGGGATGATATTTGTCAGTCGCCAGGACTACGGGATGAATAACGTCATTCCACGGCTTCATGTCCTGGAACAGATGCTGAAAAATCTGTCTGGGCAGGGGACTGGAGACGTGGCGGCCATCTCGCAGCCACATGAGTCCGGTGGGGACTGAAATGGAGGAGGGGGAGGACATTGGAGCAGAAGCATTATCTGGTGAAATGAGTGGATTTTCTACCCAGGTGACAAGAGAGGAGGAGCAGGAGCAGCTGGAGGAGGTAGATGGAGATGAGGAAGACTAGGCAGATGACCCGAAAGCACCGTGGCATTATACATTGGAGAGGGAGGCAGGGAACCCCTCGGAGTCACTTGTGCAGATGGCCCGCAGCATGCTGATTTGCCTGGCTAGTGAAAGCCGAATAGTCAACATCCGGCAGAGGGATGACTTCTGGCTCTCCACCCTATTGGACCCTCGCTACCGGTCCAAAATGGGAGCCTTTTTCCCAGCTGCTGAGAGGGAGGACAAACTCAAATGCTATAGGGAAATCCTCCGTATTCAGTTGGCCGCTGCCTATGTGCGGCATCGTCCCTCCTCTGACAGGTCTGACAGAGGGTTTTTTCAGCACTCACGTACTACTGCCCCGGCTGCTGGAGGGTGGTGGGGGCTAGGAGCAGTACCAGCTCCATCAGCAGCAACCTAAGTCTGGAGTCACTGATGAGCAGCTTCCTTCACCCGCCTAGTGAGGAGGGCAGTCGCCAGCAGCAGCAGCAGGACCTGGAGCAGACCCTAAACCAACAGGTGGTGACTTACTTGGACAGCACTCTGCCACCCCAGTTAGAAGATCCGCTGGACTACTGGGTGGCCAAACTGAATGTGTGGCTGCAACTTGCCGAGTTTGCAGTGGAGAAGCTGTCCTGCCCAGCCAGTAGTGTGGCATCGGAGCAGGTGTTCAGTGCAGCGGGGGCCATCGTTACCCCAAGGAGAATCCACTTGTCCACGGGAAATGTGGAACGACTGACCTTTGTCAAGATGAATCAGGCGTGGATCGGCCAGGATTTCCACACACCAATGCCTTAGGTGTCAAACTACATCAGCCATGACGCCTCACCCAAACTGTGAGAAATGAGTCTGGGTTCAAACTACCTGCCTCAGTCACTTTTCTGATGCCGCCACCCGCCTGATGCCACACATCTGCTGCCAGTTTCCCTATCAGCCTACCACCATCTTTACCAGGGATTGGTATTGCCACCCACCTCCACACTCTGTCATTGTGCCACTCTCTGACCTCATGCTGCTGCTGCCGTCCCCTCCACGCTCTGTCATTGTGCCACTCTATGACCTCATGCTGCTGCTGCTGTTGCTGGTGCCGTGACCTCCACACTCTATCATTGTGCCACTCTGTGGCCTACTCCTGTTTTTGCCACCTCCAGAATGTCATTGTGCCACTGTCTGACCTCATGCTGCTGCCACCATCAGCTCCACTCTCTGTCATTGTGCCACTCTGTGGCCTAATACTGTTTTGCCACCTCCAGAATGTCATTTTGCCACTGTCTGACCTCATGCTGCTGCTGCCGTGACCTCCAAACTCTGTCATTGTGCCACTCTGTGGCCTACTCCTGTTTTTGCCACCTCCAGAATGTCATTGTGCCACTGTCTGACCTCATGCTGCTGCTGCCGTGACCTCCACACTGTGTCATTGTGCCACTCTCTGACCTCATGCTGTTGCTCCTGCCACCGTCACCTCCACTCTCTGTCATTGTGCCACTCTGTGGCCTAGCACAAGCACTTAGAAGGTTAAACAGCTCACCTGTTGTCTGAAGTCCTGTTGTCAAGTTGTTGCCTGCATGAGCTCGGTCCAGTGTGAGTCTTCACACTTCGTATACGAAACAACAATTACAAGTCCTGTAGACCAGCTCCAGTGCACAGAAAACAAAAGAATTTGACGTAAAGGCAGTCCGGGCTAGTTTAAAAAGCAATTTTTGCTAATCTTTATTCCATCCGTTTAAAAAAATCATGCAGCAACAGACGTGAAAAACACAAAGTTAAAGGGCTAGAGTGGTCAGACAGCCGACATGTTTCGGGTCACATGACCCTTACTCATGGCTACGTCACAATCTCATCATGTGGTTTAAATACTCTAAGAGTGGGCGTAGCCCACTTTACCTATACACATATCTACAAACCTCAAAATACATGAGATAACACAAAATAAAACGTAGTGACACCTACTATACTAATAATGATATTATATATCTTGCCTGGTGTTCAAACCATTGGGGATCCGTGTCCCAAGATGGTAGATCCACCAGGCTTCCCTCGCCAGCAATTTTCTATGTAGATCACCTCCACGTACAGAGCGCTTGACTTTTTCTATACCTGTCACAGTGATGGAACTACAACTGCCATCATGCACTTGTGCAATGTGCCTAGAAACTGCTGATGTCTTGACTGTTCAATTTTATCTGCATCTGAAAGATGACGACGGATGCGTATCTTTAAGGGCCCCGTTGTGTATCCTACATATTGTAGTCTACAGGTTTCAAAATTAATGAGGTATACCACATATGGGGTATTGCAGTTGATGAAACTTTTGATTTTAAAAGGGAGCGTCAATGGGGGCGAAATTCTCGCCCTCATTGGCGAACATATACATGTTTGGATGGGAAGAAAAATATCTCTTCCATCATGATCATCCCTTTTTTGACTGTATCAATTGGTACTCACGTTATATAGATGATCTTGTGTTTATCTGGGTAGGTGAGAGTAATAAAATCCCCGATTGTTTGACGTACATCAATAGTAATAATATGGGCTTGCAATTCACTTGTGAACATCAAAATCGAATTTTACATTACTTGGATGTCACACTAAAGGGGAATGACAATGGCACCATAAGTGTTACACTCTATCGTAAACCGATGCACAAAAATTCCATATTGAGAGCGGACTCCTGCCATCCAAAACATGTTTTAAAAAACATCCCAGTGGGTGAACTAATTAGAACTAAGCGGAATTGTTCTTTATCCCAAGATTTTCAGAGAGAACAAACATTAATGTGTGCTAAGTTAAGGGACAGAGGTTTTTCAAATAGAACTTTAAAAAACGTGTGCATGCGTATAGACCGAATAGACAGAAAAAACCTGTTATTAAAGAAAAATAGGAAGATAAATAAAACAGCCAACATCACCTTTTCAACAAATTATAGCAGACAGTTCCCAAAAATAGTCAGTATAATTAAAACACACTTACCAATGCTTTTTGTTGACAGGTCCATTAAACATATGCTCACAAAAAATATGAGATATGTCCCTCGAAAAGCGCCCACTATAGGTTCATGTGTCTCCCCAAGTCTACTATCCTCATTACAAAAACAGGGAAACACTTGGCTAGACACGGTTTGGAGTTTTAGATGTGGTCACAATATATGCAAGGTTTGCAAATATATGAAAAAAAACTCCTTGTTTCTCTTCTTACAACTCTGGGAAAACTTTTAAAATCAAAAGTTTCATCAACTGCAATACCCCATATGTGGTATACCTCATTAATTGTGAAACCTGTAGACTACAATATGTAGGATGCACAACGGGGCCCTTAAAGATACGCATCCGTCATCATCTTTCAGATGCAGATAAAATTGAACAGTTTAAGACATCAGCAGTTTCTAGGCACATTCCACAAGTTCATGATGGCAGTTGTAGTTCCATCACTGTGACAGGTATAGAAAAAGTCAAGCGCTCTGTACGTGGAGGTGATCTACATAGAAAATTGCTGGTGAGGGAAGCCTGGTGGATCTACCATCTTGGGACACGGATCCCCGATGGTTTGAACACCAGACAAGATATACAATATCATTATTAGCATCATAATTGTCAACATGTTTTATTTTGTGTTATCTCATGTATTTTGAGGTTTTTAGATATGTGTATAGGTAAAGTGGGCTACGCCCACTCTTAGAGTATTTAAACCACATGATGAGATTCTGACGTAGCCATGAATAAGGGTCATGTGACCCGAAACATGTCGGCTGTCTGACCACTCTAGCCCTTTAACTGTGTGTTTTTCACGTCTGTTGCTGCATGATTTTTTTAAACGGATGGAATAAAGATTAGCAAAAATTGCTTTTTAAACTAGCCCGGACTGCCTCTACGTCAAATTCTTTTATTTTCCGTGCATTGGAGCTGGTCTACAGGACCTGTAATTGCTACTCTGTGGCCTTCTCCTGTTTTTGCCACCTCCAGAATGTCATTGTGCCACTGTCTGACCTCATGCTGCTGCTGTTGTTCCTGCCATGACCTCCACACTGTGTCATTGTGCCACTCTGTGGCCTACTCCTATTTTTCCACCTCCAGAACGTCATTGTGCAACTGTCTGGCCTCATGCTGCTGCTGCCGTGACATCCACACAATGTCATTGTGCCACTCTGTGGCCTACTCTAGTTTTTGCCACCTCCAGAATGTCATTGTGCCACTGTCTGACCTCATGCTGCTGCTGTGGCTGCTGTGGTCACCTCCACACTGTGTCATTGTGCCACTCTCTGACCTCATGCTGGTGCTCCTGCCGCCGTCACCTCGAATCTCTGTCATTGTGCCACTCTGTGGCCTACTCCTGTTTTTGCCACCTCCAGAATGTCATTGTGCCACTGCCTGACCTCATGCTGCTGCTACCGTGACCTCCACACTGTGTCCATGTGCCACTCTGTGGCCTACTCCTGTTTTTGCCACCTCCAGAATGTCATTGTGCCACTGTCTGACCTCATGCTGCTGCTGCCGTGACCTCCACACTGTGTCATTGTGCCACTCTGTGGCTTACTCCAGTTTTTGCCACTTCCAGAATGTCATTGTGCCACTCTCTGCCCTCATGCTGTTGCTGCCGTGACCTCCACACTGTGTCATTGTGCCACTGTCTGACCTCATGCTGCTGCTGTGGCTGCTGCCGTAACCTCCACACTGTGTCATTGTGCCACTGTGTGGCCTACTCCTGTTTTTGCCACCTCCAGAATGTCATTGTGCCACTGTCTGACCTCATGCTGCTGCTGCCATGACCTCCACACTGTATCATTGTGCCACTCTGTGACCTACTCCAGTTTTTGCCACCTCCAGAATGTCATTGTGCCACTGTCTGACCTCATGCTGCTGCTGTTGCTGCTTCCGTAACCTCCACACTGTGTCATTGTGCCACTCTGTGGCCTACTCCTGTTTTTGCCACCTCCTTAATGTCATTGTGCCACTCTCTGACCTCATGCTGCTGTGGCTGCCGCCGTCACCTCCACACTCTGTCACTAATGTTGCCACCTGAGCTCTCAGCTTGTTTTTTTCCAGCTTTCGCTGGCATGACTTTATTAGGCTACATTCCCGCTTGAGTTTTATGGTCAGTTTTGCCCTCTTAAGTGCCCAGGGAATTTTATAGGGAAGCAATTCTAAGAGCGGCGGCAGTCATGTGCATGTCATACTAAAACACAACATTGTATGAAGACCAAACCAAGCTCCCTCTGCATATTTACGCATGGCACAACGTTCTACAGCACCCTGCAGGCTCTGTACAGCCTGGAAATAGCTGTTTTTTAACGTGATTCGTCCCGAAGTAATTCGGACCAAATTTAATTTTGTCGGGAAATTTGGCAAAGAGACCAAATCGAATTTTTGAGAGATTCGCCCATCTCGAATTATATCCTTAACTCAAGGGTCAGAGCTAGAAGCTGCATACTATCATGTCTCGAAAAAGCCAAAAAAGGTAAGATAGTGTCAGATAATAACTGTACCAAAAAAGAACTACCAGGCTCAAGTGTTTTCTTAATTTGTTGCTGCCAAGTAAGAATTGTTAAGCATACTGAACTTGTACATACTGTATTGTAGGAAGGTGTATGGGACCGGGATTGATGGTAGGTAAATGTCATCAAGGTGCCTGGCCTCAGTGAAGTAAGATCCAGTTTTTTCTTAGGTGTCAGCAGCAATTGGCGACTGACATTTGCTTATATTAAATATAGCAACTTGTACTAGCTGATCCGGAATGACTCTTATTGGAGTGGTGAAAGAGCTGGGTGAGATGGCCACTGTCACGTTTCTAGTTTCCAGGCCAGATTTTGTAGGCCTAAATAAGTCTAGAGGGTCAGGTGAAATGGGGTATAATTCCCAGCCTTACACTGGAGTGTACTGCAGTGTGGTGTTCTTGGAAGCAGAATTGTGCCTTTCCAGTTCTTGAAAGACTGCAACAAAACCAGAACCGTCTGCCAGCATTTATTAAGTGACAGCATTTTTGAAGTGACAATGAATTTTGACCGAATTATGATACTCAACATTATCTCTACTCCCACCTGATGGCTTTGTCCTTTCTTCACAGGTACGTTGTGTGAACTACATCTCTCAGCAACCCCTCTGCAATATCTGTGTGATTATATTGTATATTTGAATGGTACGTTGTGTGAACTACATCTCTCAGCAACCCCTCTGCAATATCTGTGTGATTATATTGTATATTTGAATGGTACGTCATTCTGCTGGACTACAATTACCATCATCTCCCCCTAACTGCTGTTATGTCATTTTCCTATATTGGTGTTTATGGGTATTTTGCCTTGAAGACCCAGCTCTGTTTCAATAATTAGGATGTTTTTTATATGTACAAGTATCCTATACCCAATGAGCCTTCGAAGAACTTCCTTGCTGGCATCTCTTTATAAACCCACCGTTTCTGTTACCTGAAATTGGTGATCTAATCCAACTAGACACTATATATTTGAGCTTTGGGGTCTGCAAGTACCTTATGGTCTGCCAGCATTTATAAGTGACAGAAAAGACATTTTTGAAGTGACAATGAATTATTGACCGAATTTATGATCGAAGTGGGCAGAAGGGGCATAAACGTATCTTTGTAAGAAACTAGGCTTTCGAACCTACCAGCTTTGTCACCAGCTTACATTTGCAATCTATCTTGCTGCCCACTTCCTCCATTCCCTACCGCCCGTCATGCCATCCAAGCAATTTTCTAACCACATTAGCACCTCTCTCCCTTCCCCCCCCCCCCCCCCCCCCCCCCCCCCCCCCCCCCGCCCCCCCCCCCCCCCCCCCCCCCCCCCCCCCCCCCCCCCCCCCCCCCCCCCCCACCCCCCCCCCCCCCCCCCCCCCTCTACCATGCATGCATCTCAAGCATTACTTACTCTACTTACTACCTACCCCAAACCATCCTCTTCTCAGGGTGCTAGCACAAACATCACTCATACTCATCACAGAACCATCTGCAAATCACTTTTTCATTTCTCCTGCTTCTTGCTACAGGAGACATCTCTCCCAACCCAGGTCCACCTACCTTTACTGCCATCCGAAAAAAAAAAAAAAAAAAAAAAAAAAAAAAAAAAGCGGGGGGGGGGGGGGGGGGGGGGGGGGGGGTGGGGGGGGGGGGGGGGGGAAACACCTCTTCTCCCACAGAACCCTGCTAACCTGGTTATCTTAGTTGTACGTCTTGTCCTCTCCCATTTCAATGTGCTCTGTGGAACGCCCGATCCTCTGTAATAAACTCACTGCTGTCCATACCTGTTTCCTTTCTAACTCCCTCAATCTCCTAGCTCTCACAGAAACTTGCTCCAGCATCAGACACTGCGTCCCTATCCGCTCTCACCTACGGCAGCCTCACTTCACCACAACCCCCAACCTGACAGGCCGGGTGGGAGGAGTTTGGCATACTTTCTCTCTACCACACTGTGCACCTACCAGTCATTCCTCCTTACCCCCCTCACTTTCCCCTCCTTTTAGGTCCACACACGCAGGACTCCTTTTCGGCCATTTTCCATCATAGTTGCGTTGTCTACAGACCCCCCGACTCACCCCCCCATTTCTGGATCATTTTGCTGCCTGGCTTCCTCATTTCCTCTCCTACTGAAATACCCCTTCATCATGGTGATTGAACATCCAATTGACTACCCTATGTCTCCCTTCAGCCTCTCAGTTTCTTTCACTAACCACTTTCCTGAGCCTTTCTGCATTTCCCTGACTCTCCAACTTATAAGGATGGGAAACTCTCTTGATCAGGTCTTCTGTCGGCCTCTGCTCTAGTTCTAATCTTACAAATCTCCTTATGAAACTCTCGGATCATACCTAATCTCTTTTACTATCAAACAACTTTCAGCCACTCTGTTACATACTAACCCTCGCCCAATCCGAAATCTCCGCTCTATAAACACTCAGGAGCTCACAGACACATACATTCCTCACTGCCCCCAATCTCCTCTCTCTCCTGTCCTGACCTCTGTTAATATTACTATGAAACTCTCAAACTACCACCCTGGACATGGGCACCACTCACCACCGCACCATCAGAGTCAATGCCCGCAGCCTTGGCACACCACCTCAGACTACGCCATCTGCAGGCGTGATCCCAGTGTGCGGAGCGTCTGTGGAGAAAGTCCGAAGCTATCTGCAGACTTTCTATCCACTACAAATTCATGCTTCAGGAACATTAAGACACTGCCCTTCCCAGTGCCAAACAAATATTTCACCTCCCACATCTCCACATTACACAACCACCCAAAATGTCTGTGTACACCATCCACTCCCTCCTCATGCCCAAAGCTCAGGCCGCCGTTCACTGACCTCTGTGCTGATAGAACCTGGCCACTCACTTAAAAGACAAAAAGACACCATCCTGGGCAAAACATCCCACATCACAATCCCCAAATAACCCCATCCTGTCCCTCCCCACATGTCCCTCTAATTCTGCTCTCCCCCCCCCCCCCCCCCCCCCCCCCCCCCCCCCCCACAACAACCCCCCCCCCCCCCCCCAGCCCTTACCCCGACATCAGAAGAAAGTGTCCAGGCTTCTCCTTCTGCTCGCCCCACCACAATCTCTAGTGGACCCATTCCCTCCCCACCTTGTCCAGTCCCATTACTCCACTGCCCACTCTCGACCTCACTACAATCAGTAACCTCTCTCTCTTCACTGGGATATTTCCAACTGCCTTTAAACTGCTGTTATTACTCCCTTACTTAAAAAGCCCGCACTGGACCCTGTCCTGCGCTGCCAACTACGACCAGTCCCTCTTAACCTGCCCTTCATCTCAAACTCCTGGAACGCTTGGTCTACTCTTGCCTGATCCCGCTATCTCCTGCTAACTCCTTCCTAGACCCTCTGCATCCGTGTTCCGCACCCTACACTCCACGGAAACTGCTCTCCTCTAAAGTTTTTCAAATGACTCCTGACAGCAAAATTCTCAGGTTAACTACTCATTGCTGCCTTCCTTCTGATCTCTCCTGCAGCAATTGAACTGTTAATCACCACCACCTCCTCACATGCTCAAGCGCCATCGGTATCCAGGACACCGCTCTCCTCTTGGTCTCTTTTTCCTACCTCTCTGACCGATCCTTCAGTGTCTCCATTTTCCGTTCTACCTCCTCTCCTCTTCCTCTTGCTGTCGGGTTCCTCAGGATTCCCTTCTTGGTCCTCTCCTCTTTTCACTCTACACACCCCTTGACAAACTTCAGTAGATTTGGCTTCCAGTACCATCTTCATGCTGAAGAACACTAACTATACACTTCCTCCCGGGACATCACATCTGCCCTGCTATAAAACACCATGATTGTCTGTCCGCTGTCTCTGACATCATGTCCTCCTCTATCTGAAACTAAATCTACACTAAAACTGAACTTCTAGTCATCCAACACCATCTACTAACCGACCTCACCCTGCTATTCTCTCTCCGGGTGTGACCCACCACCATAACTCTAGGCAGCAGGCCCCAATGTCAGGGGGGTTATATTTAGATTTCTGATCCTGTCCTTCCAACCCCCTAATCCAATCCCTTGCCCCGCTTCTGTCACCTGCACCTCAAGAACATCTCCAGAATCCGTCCGTCTCTCACTGTGGAAACAACTCAAACTCTCATTGTTGCTCTTATTTCATTCTCGTCTTGACTACTGTAACTCCCTACTTGTTGGTCTTCCTCTCTGTAAACTCTCCCCTCTCCAATCTGTCCTGAATGCAGCAGCCAGGCTTGTCTTTCTTCTACCGCTATACGATCCCTCTACAACCATGTGTCACCCTCTGCACTGGCTGCCTATTCAGTAAAGAATACAACATAAACTCATCACTCTCACACATAAGGCGCTCCACAGTGCTGCACCCCCATACATCTCCTCCCTCATCCTGTCTACCACCCTCCCCCGCTCTCTCCGCTCTGCTACTAAACTAAGACTACACACCTCACTCATCCGAACCTCCCATGCCCACCCACCAAGATTTTGCACGTATGCACCATTCTCTGAACATGGTCACCCCATGTGATCAGGCACACTCACAACCCTCACAGTTTTAAGTGCGCTCTGAAAAACTCCCCTTCTTAGACAAGCCTATCAAGATCCCAATTGTTAAGCCCCCAAATTCTTCACATATTCGTCACTTCCTGCACTTGGCACCCACAGGCACTTATCTCTATATAAAAGTATGGTTGGGATGGCAGGTTCATCCACTTTTTAACTATACTACCCCATATTTATGTAACATGGCTGGTCCATTGTACACCAAGCACTTGCACCCTTTGTTCACCCATACACCCTAATAGATTGTAACTCTTCCCGAGCAGGGCCCTCACACCTCGTGTCTCATTTGTCAGTAGCTTTTTATAATGTAATGTCTGGTTTGTCTGTGCTTATTCCCTCTATATTGTAAAGTGCTGCGGGATATGTTGCCGCTATATAAATAAAGATTATTATTATTATTATTATTATGACAAATCTCCAATGCGTGAGATCGCTGAGTGTTGGCAGCAGGTTTGTGCCTTATTAGGGCAATCAATGTACATCAAAGAACTGTGTTTTTTGTTTCTGTACACTGGCTGAATCAAGCCAAAGGGGGACATGTATGAAAACTGTCTTGGTCTAGGACTTTATTTGTTGCCCATAGCAACCAATCAGAGCATCAATATCAGTCTTTCAGAGCACTAGATGAAATGTAAGGGGAATTCTGATTGGTTGCTATTTGCAAAATGTTATGAATTATGAATTATGGGCTACATGTTGAACGGGCTTTTCGCCTGTTTTCAGGCGATACCCCCTGTCGGACGCAGTGATGCGGTGTTAGGCGTAGCGTTCGCCACTTTCAGCTGCGCCCCGCATGAAGGGGCGGGCAATGGGCGCGGTGCGGTGCCTATAGGGGTTCCGGGGCGGGAAAGCGGGGCGCTCGAAAACTCCGAGGCATGTACGATCGCGAGTCGGCAAAGTGCGGGGCATTGCAGCGCCCCGGCAGCTCCGACAGCAACCCCAGTTTATTTTGGCTAAATGCTCCGGCGGCGGTGAAGTGAAGCAAAACAGAGCATGCAGGAAACATAGAAGACGTATCAGAAATCTCGGCGCTCAGCTCCGTGCAGCATGGAGTAGGATTCCAAAAATATCGTCTTTATAAAAGCGGAAAACATTCTCAGAAAAGAGCTCAAACCTTAAAAATAAAAAATACATAAAAAAAAAAACACTTTCCAAAAATCTAGAACGGCGCTACATCAAGAATTAGGATATTGGGAAATTTCCGGAAATACAGGAATCAAATTCTAAAAGCGCTTCTCATGGTCGGGAGAAACCGGGAAACAGAAAGGAGCGACAGTGAACCATTAAAGCCTAGGAGAAATATTGACCAATCAGAATCAAAGGCGGACAGTTCAAAATACAAAAAAAACCTGAAAAGATTTTGGATTGGCTGGCTACCCGGGGGGTTTGGGCTATCTCGGCCAATAAAGAAAAAGGAGTACGGGGAAACCCATTTAAATACCCCAGGGGGGGGAAATTTTGAAACCAAATAAAAATTTCAAAGGGGGGAAACCGTTTAAAAAAACAGTAAAAAATGCAAAAAGGGGGCTGTTTGGCTGGGCTAGCTGGGGCTTGGCTTTTTCCCCGCCAATCATCTATGGAAGTTTGGCGCAAGGGAAACCCTGGGCCGCCCCGGGCCCCGGGCCCGGCATGGAGTAGAATGAACAAATCATTTTTTTTAAAATTTTTAAACCCATTATCAGAAAAAAGCGCGAAACCTTTCTAAAAAAAAAACCAATACAAAGACCCCCTTTGGTTTAACAAAAATTTAAAGAAATAAAAAAATAAATTTTAAAAAATTAAAATTTTTTTTTTTTTTTAAAAAACCCCCATATTTTTTTTATTCATTTTATAAAACACTTTGGGGCCCAACTTCTGTAGTTTTTATCTTTTTTTCCCCGGCCTTGTACATTTTATTTCAGATTGCATTGAAAAACCCATAGGGAGCGTCGCCCCCCTTCCTCACCTTTGGGTTCCAAAAAAAACCGTGCCTCTTTTAATTTACCATTCACAGAGCTCGCTCTGAATTTTTTTTCCCCCTTAGAACTCTTTTAAGAAAGTACCCCGCTCTGATTGGCAAAGCGGACAGCCCTCCTCCCGCCCAACAATCAGTTTCTTTTCCCCCTTTTTACTGTATTTTAAATTTGCCCCCGTTTTGAAAAAGTTGGTAAATTATTTCTCCTTGGGGTTAGAAGGGGCCCCTGTCGCTCCTATTCGTTTGGTAAATTCTCCTCCATATTTTAAAAAATGGGTCACGTAACCCTTTTTTCTGTTTTGCCTTTTTTTTGCCGCCAATCAAAAGAGTTTTAAAAAATTTGAATTACTTTTTTTTCCCCGGCAATTCTCTCTATTGCAATTCCTTATGAAACCCCGGGGTTCGGCGACAAACCCGGGGTTTGTTTGGGTTTTAAAATGCTTTATTTTTAGAAAAGGGGTTTCAGCACTTTTTTGTGATAATGTTTTACCCCTTAATAAAAAAATTTTTTTATTCATAACCCATCCCCGCACGGCGCTGAAGGCCAAAGATTTAAATTACCCCAAACCCCCCCATAATTTAAAAGGGAGAATTTAGCTCGCCTCTGATTGGCGGGGATACCAAGCCCCCCCCCGTATTTTCACCCAAAACAGCCTTTTTTTCCTACAATTTTTAAACTGTATTTTGAACTGCCCCCCCCGCCTTTGATTTTGATTAGTCAAAACTTCTCCATAGGATATAATGGGTCTTTGTCGCTCCTATTCTGATTAGTTGGCTTCTGCCAACCAATCAGGAGAGCTTAAACAATTTGAATTACTGTATTTCCCGGCAATTCTCTATATTGCAATTCCTTATGCAGCGCTGGTCTCGGCGACAAACGCGTTGTTCGGGATTTAATTGATTTATGTTTATAGAAGGTTTGAGCTCTTTTTCCGAGAAGATTTTACAACTAATAAAAATGATTTTTTAATCATACTCCATGCCACACGGCGCTGAGAGCCGAGGTTTCATTACGCCGATCTCTCCATAGACTACAATGGGAGAAGTAGCTCGCGCTCTGCTTGGCTGGGATAGCCAAGCCCCCGCTAGCTCAACCAATCAGCTCTTTTCAGCATTTTTACTGTATTTTGAACTGTCCCGCCTTTGATTTTGATTGGTTCAAATTTCTCCATAGGCTATAATGGGTCCCTGTCGCTCCTTTTCTGATTGGCTGAGATAGCCAAGCTCCCGCTAGCTCAGCCAATCAGCTCTTTTCTTCATTTTTACTGTATTTTTAACTGTCCCGCCTTTGATTCTGATTGGTCAATAGTTCTCCATAGGTTTTAATGGTTCACTGTCGCTCCTAATCTGATTGGCCGGTTTCTGCCGACCAATGGGAATAGCTTTCAGAATTTGAATTACTGTATTTCCCGGCAATTTCCAATATCCGAATTCTTGATATTGCGCCATTCTAGATTTTTGGAAAGTGATTTTTTTAAAATTATTTTTTATTTTTGAGGTTTGAGTTCTTTTCTGAGAAAGTTTTCCGCCTTTATAAGGCGATTTTTTTTTTCATTCTCCGCACGGACATCTTTAATGATTTCTCACGTTTTCCAGCCTGTCTCGAATCGGAACACATCTTCGCGGGAGTCCCTTCTGCGCCAAAGTCCCGCACTGCGCCCCATACAATGGCGAGGCATTGCTGATTTTTTACCCGCATGTATGAGCCACCCCCCGGGACGGCGAATATTAGGGCCCAGCGCTGCACGCCCCAAGTCCCCGCACTGCGCCTCACACACGGCGGGGCGCGGCGGCCCCTTTCATAGGATGTATATTGCGCCCCAGTGCCGACATAAATCAGGCGAAAAATTTTCGGGGAAATGGCGCCCCGCCTGGCGAGATTCTACAGGGTCGCCCTATGTGTTAAACCTTTGCATACAGGGTTTTGATGCAAAGAGTAGTGATACGATTACGGGACTATCGCATCGGGTCGATAGCGATATCGGCAATTTTTAATAAGATTCCGATAGTCGATAAAAATTTATCCCCGATGACCAAAAAGTCTAGGGGAGGGAACAACACCTTCATTTTTACACCCAAACAGGGATGGAGAAGAGGGAATTAAATCCACAACAGCAAACTGTAACTGCACATCTTAGGCAAGAAAATTTGGGTTATAAAACCCACAGAAAAAAAATCACAGACCTTTCCTATCCCTGTCTTGCCCACGCATGACCCAAAAAACCTGCATGACCCAAAAATTAAAAGTGCCAAGGCGTAATTTTTAACCACATTTTACTTGAACTGGGCATTGAAACCCGTCCTGGAACGCAGATGACCCCAAACCGCAAAACCCCAATTAAAAAGTGCCGGGAAAAAGGAGTCTTTCAATCACCTTTTTTGTTGAACTGGACATTAACTATAACTGTCCTTTCCGCAGTAGACCTTAAACCTGTCGACCCCCAGATTAAAAAAAATGCAGAAAAAGGAGTCTTTTTAACCACCATTTTAGTTGAACTGGACATTGACTATACCTGTCCTGACCCCAGTATGACCTTAAACCTGTCTGACCCCCAAATTAAAAAATGCTGGAAAAGGAGTCTTTCACCCCATTTTAGTTTTACTGGCATTGTAATACCTTTCCCGGACCGCATAAGACCCTTAAACCTGTCCACCCCCAAATTAAAAAGGCCGGGGAAAAGGGGTCTTTTAACCCCCATTTTTGTTGAACTGGGCATTTAAAAATATCGTCCTGTACCCAAATGACCATTAAACCTTCTGACCCCCCGATTAAAAAGTGCCGGAAATAGGAGTCTTTCAAAAACATTTTAGTTTCACTGGACATTTTACTATACCTTCCTGGGCCACAGCATGACCCCCAAACCCCCCATGACCCCCACTTTTAAAAAATGCCGGGGAAAAAAGGGGTCTTTCAACCACCATTTTTTGTTTTCACTGGACATAGACTTTTTCCCCTTCCGGCCACAGCAAGACCCCTAAAAACCGTTTTACCCACAACACAAAGTGGGACAAAGCTTTTTGTACGTGACTCCATTTTGTATATTTTTTAACTGACATTGTTTACAGAATTTTTTTAGGGAAGTTTTATTTAAATTTTACTTATACCATTTTGCTTTAATTTTCAAGTGAAAAACATACAACATACACCCCCCCTGCAGTTTTTAAAGGGGATTTTTTTTTCCGTGTAGATTGTGTTTAATTCCCCCGCACACCCCTAAAAAACAAATGTCCAATCATCCCCAAAACACTTCTTTGTTGAAAGCTTTGCCCTTCTGGCTTTTGAGACTGATTTAGCCAACAATTCAATGGTTTTATTTTTTCCTCCAAATTTCTTCATTTATTAGGGCAGACCCCCCCTGGAGATCAAAAGATGCACCCCATAGTGACTCCAGCCCCAGAAAATTTTAACCCAAAATTTTCAATTTTTGTCCCGCCCTGACCCCTTTTTGACACTACTTAACCTCACAGAAACACCTTTTTCAAACTGATTTTTTTAAGAAAATTTTTAAACTCTCCGATTGCCCCAACGGTGAAGCCCTGCTGCCGTCAGCCCTCTGTTAAACGAGGTCCACTGCCAGACTTACAGTGGGGGGGTGAGAACCAGGCTAGCGTCTGTCATCTATTAAACACCAGGTTTCAGCAGAGGGGCCGGAGTTACAGTGGGTCGGTGGGGCCCAGGGGGGCGTCCTCACTATTAACACGGAAAAATGCAATTATGCGCAGCAACGAAAAACAGTCATGCTAAGAAGAAATGCGGAAGCGGAAGTGTAGGAAGACCTCCACCTTCCCAGTACACAGTCAAGACCTGGTACCTTCCCCTCCGTAATGCGGGAAAACCAAATT
>JAODAL010021256.1:0-67520 GCA_025379985.1 Phyllomedusa bahiana | reverse complement strand
TTTGTCCCAAATGTTTTTTTTTTTTTGTCCACCTATATAGTAGGTAAATAAATCCCCAATATAGTAGGTAGGCAACCCCGAAAACTAGGTAGACAGATGGTAAACACTTCCCCCGGCCCCGCCGTATCCGCCCCCCGCCGATCGTTGGGTCCAAACCCGTTCCCAGCGCTAAGCTTTCGGCTTGGCCCCTTGGCGACGGCAGCGGGGGGCCCGGACAAAACGTATGTGCGTGCCGGATGCACATACAGTTAGATGCTTTGGGGAAGAGCTCCCAAGATTCGGCCCCCGAGGCAGGATGCGGCTTGTCGCGCCTGTGCTTGTGCGCCGGAGTGAGCTCATCACGCTGCAGCGCGGCCCTGTGACGTCCCCCTGTGAGGAAAAAGACGGGAGCACCCGGGGGGGGACGGGGCGAGGTCAGGTGAGTGTGTAGTTTATTATTTTTAATTTTGTTTTATTATGCTGGGGGCCTATATTAGTTAAAAATTTGCGGGGGGGCTATTTGTATTTAAAATGTGAGGGGGGGCCTATTTTACTTATATATATGTAAAAGGGGGGCCTTTTTATTTCTGTATATTTGCAGGGCGCCCTATTTCTACTTGATATATGTGCAGGGGGGGCCTATTATCTATGTTATATGTGCAGGGGGGCCTTTATCTATTTTTATATTGCGGGGGCATTATCTGTGTTATAAAAGTGATAATAGCCCCCGCAATATAAAAGTGATAATAGCCCCCTGCACATATATTGCAGGGGGCTATTATCTCTTATATACGTCGGGGAGGAGTTATAACTATTTTTAATGTCTGTGGGCCTATAAGCTATCTATATACCTGCTGGGGGGCTTTTGCTATCTATTCCCTGCTGGGGGACCTTAAGTCTCTATTACCTTGGGGGACTAAAAACCCTACCCATGTGTGCTGGGGACCAAAAAATGCCTAATCCCTGGGGGGGCCCGAACCCGGGCTATATCCCTGTGGGGTCCGAAACCTGCCCATATCCTGCTGGGGATCCCAACCTCCCCATATACTGCGGGGGACCCCGTAACCTCCCCATATACCTGCGGGGGGCCCCCATAACCTGCCCTATCCCCGGGGGGGACCCGTAACCCTCCCCATTTTACTGTGGGGGACCCTAACCTGCCCATAACCCCTGGGGGGGGACCGTAACTGCCCCCCTATACCTGGGGGGGCCCCCGAAACTGCCCTTACCTGCTGGGGGCCCCAAACCCCCCCTTTTCCGCTGGGGGACACGTAAACTAAAAAACCCTCCCGGGGGAAACATAAAAAGTATTAACCCCCTAGGAGGACGATAAATTACGGGGGGCCCCTATTACCTTCATGGGGGACACATAATTTATGCGTGTGAATCGCTAACATGTTAAGCCGTTTTTTAAGGCCCCAAGACAAGTCAGTTAAATAAGATTGCAATCGACTGGGGATCCAGTCGGTTTTTAAACCCGTTGTTAACCCTCAAGTCGTTTGATAAGCCTTGAATCGACCCCGGGATAGTAAAACCCCTTTCTATTAGGTTAAGGTCCCTGTGGGTAGATATAAAACCCCGATGGTGTACACACAGGCCCCTGTAGGTAGGGCCCCCTTTAGGATGTAGGTAAAAAAAATCAAGGTATAGCCCCTGTAGGTAGGTAGGTAGGTAGGTAGGTAAATAGAATACCTGTTAGTAGGTAGACCTGCTAATAGGTATTTGCTGCTTGAAGGTGTATACAGCTCCTTGTAGCAGTTTACTGCCCCCCGGGGGTTTATACATCCCCCTGTGCCAATACTGCCCCCTTTTAGCCTTATACATGCCCCCCTTTGCCCTATAAATGTTGTAGGTTTTTAATGCCAAATGTAGCCATAACCTCCCCCTGAGCCTTACTGCCCCCTGTAGGTATATATATGCCCCCTGTAGCTGAATATAGCCCCCCGGGGTATTATATACCCTTAGCCTCATGCCCCTTTTAAAAATATTTACATGCCCCTTAGTGTTTTTCTGCCCCCTTGTAGATATATACCTGCCCTTTGTAGCTGTATACAGACCCATGGAAAATACATGCCGCTGTAGCCCTTACACTGCCCCCCCGTAGGTATTCCTCCCCTTGAGTTTAAGCCCCTTAGGGGATAAACATGTCCCCGTCCTTTACACAGCCCCCTGTAATTATATACATGTCCCCAAGAACAATATACAGCCCCCTGTAGGTATTTACATGCCCCCTGTAGCCATATACAGCCCCATGTAGCCTTTCCTGCCTTCTGTAGGTATAAATGTGGGATAGTGGGACAGCCTCCCTGTGTTTTCCAAGCAAAATCCCATGCATAACAGTTGTGAAATATTTATTTGTATTCTACTGTTTGGCCACAAGATTGTCGCTATGTAAGTTTCCAGTTTATGCAAATGATGGGACAGGGGTATAAGATGGCACATGAAGCAAGCCATTTTAAGAAGCTGCTGAGATTCCAGAGGAGAACAGACTGAGACCGGAGACTGAGCTAAAAAAGGAGGCAGGATTCATAGGTTGTTCAAGAGACTAAGGATAGAGCCTGACTGGTGCATAGAGACGCATCGCAGAGACGAGAGAACTCTGGACAAAGAGGACAAATGCTTGCCAAGTTAGAGAGGACTGTCTGCCAGCCGGATCATCCACTTCATCCACAAGGATCTGCACAGGAGGACAGGCATTGACGGCCATCTTTAAGTACCTCAGCGGATGCGTTCACGACACGAGCTCAGGCTTGTGAGGAAGGCCTGAAATTAGTTTAGTTAGTTTATGCTCAGTTACAAGGCCTAAAAGGAGGGCTTTCCACAATACACTCCTCCTGTTCAGGACTTGGAGTGTTTGATATCGCACCAATAGCTTACTTGAACGGTTCCATCTGTGAGGGAAACTTCTGTGTTACATGTTGTTGGGAGTAGGGAAGTGGATAATCTTTATTAATGCTTGTGTAGCTGATGTGCTGCACACGAGCCCTGCATCTGACCCTCACACACACATTGTTTCCGTTAGTGATAAACAGGGTATAAAAAGGTAAGGGGATTATCGGCCTTTCCGAACCCACGGTTAGGTAAAGTTATCGGGCATCTAGAGAGTACAGTTTCTGTGGCGGCGCGACTGTGCAGACAGCGGGTCCAGGATACGTATTTGTAAAATGTGTGTATTGGGATATGTTCACCATCCTGTTCCAGAAAAATTCATGTAAAACAATAACCGTTGGTTGAGTGGTGTTGGAGTCGTTGTGTTCTTTGTCACGTGACTTCGCTGTATTCCGGAAAACATGCCCTCGGTACTCGGTTACAACTGGCGTTAGTCGTTGCAGGTTCAGCGATCGTTATGGACGGTGCTGCGGGGGAGATCTTCCACCGGCGTCAAATGTGCCGCCCAGACCAAGCTCAGGGTGCCACACCTACACAGTAGCAGCACAAATGAGTTATTCCCTTTAGGGCACTATTGCAATCCTGCCCAAAGTTGACGGGAAAAACATGACACTGCAGGGATCTGGAAGAAATGGGTGCGTAGCGAAGTTAAAATAAAGTAAATAGCTCCGGAACTGGGGGCAGAGATAGCCCTGGGGGCTTGGAGGGAGATTGTTAGGCGGGACCAGTTGATGGTGCCGATCCCGAGTCTGAAAGGGAACGCTGGAGAAAATTATTCATCGCTGTTGGAAAGGGGCCCAAGGGGGCTTTGTACCAAAGTGGTGCACCTGCGAGTTTACTTCTTCAAATGGCAGCAAAGAGAGGGTGAGACCCTCATGACAGTACTCTAATGCACTGAAGGAAACATTGAAGGAGATAGGGGGGGCGGACCCAGTGGCATATGGGGGCCTTCCCTGAAGTAGATAAGCTACTAAAAGATAATGCAGAACGGCCACATGCTCAAGAATGGCGACGTAGGCCTTCCCGAAGCACCCCTTTCAGATAGCAGCTCACACAGCGGGGGGTCCTGACGCAAGAGGTCACAGGTGTGAAGTAGGGTCTTTGGGGCCCCTCTTGCTGGGCCTGCTTGTCAACAGTATGGCCACATCGCCAGAGCCAGAGGGGAGGAGTGTCTACTGTGACGTTGTAAGGGAAGAGCCGGGGTTAAATATCAACCGGCCGCGCTCAGCTGGGCGTCTGTGCAGGGGAGCCACAGAAACCAAAAGCCCATGCGTGAGGGAGTACGATATTTACGCCAGTAGTCATGTTATGGAAGCAGAGCTTAGAAGGCAGAACGGTTGCACTGGCTAGGTGATACCTGGGTAACGAGTTTACTCTGATGCCCTTGGAGTACTTGAGAGACATTCGGGACATGATGAGCCAGAAGATGGCGCGTCTTAGGCTGATGGGCTCAGCCAACAATGGTGAGCTGGATGTACAGGGATAGTTTGATGCAGGTCTGGCGACTGTTTGGACAAGGGACATTGGCAAGAAGGGGAGTTGTGCGGTGGATCAACCCATCCAAGAGGGGGAGAGAGTGATGTGATTTTTCCTGGGATGAACGTGCTCGAGACCTGGTTCACACCTCTTTGCCCCAAAGAGCGGCCGCTAAAATATTGGCAGCGGGCCACCACACACCGGCCCACTCAGAAGGTCCTACGGACAGATGGTGAGGAGCTGCATCTGCAGAAAGAGTCCCACATTGACGGTGACCTTTGGGCACGAGAAGGTGTCAGCGAACGCCTCCCGTTCAACGTCGCCTCGACACGAAAAAAAATATTATGCTGCTGGTGGAACCAGACGGAAGTTGAATGGGCTGGAAGTCTGGGTTTGAACCGTCTCGCAGAAGGAGTCACAGAACCGAACAATGGTAGCTCGGGCCCTTGGCCACTTGTGGAGAGGGATTGTGTACCCGTGAGATGCCTCACGTCATGGACAGCGAGTTGACCATTCAGCGAATACCCTATACTAGCCGAAGTTCATGTTTCTGGCAGAAGATATCTCCCGGCGAGAGGACGTTCACGCTACGGCCTGACACGAGGTCAGTATGGACCTATGCAGTGGGACCCGTCCAGAAGGGTTGAACCCCCGACGGCGGAATGGAGATGGCCGAGTGATTATGGCTAAGATGGGAATTGACACAGGGTCCTGACTCAGGTGCAACAACAGGCTGGCTGGAAGATACCTCTGGAATTCCAGGAGGGTTCTAGAGACTTGATGAAGACTTCGGTGTGTGCTTTTTCCATCGAGAATGAATCCCACAGGCAATGCCCCGCCTATCAGAGAACATACCGACAAATACGCCCAAAAAATGTACACAAGGAAGTGAAAAGACATGGTGGGCAAAGCATGCTGGAGAAACGGAGTGATACAAGAGAGTTAATTAAAGTTCCTGGGCCGCCCCTGTCGTTTTGGTGCGAAAAAAGATGGCCAGTCTCTGTTCTGCGTAGACTACTGGAATGTAATTGACCCAGACCATTCGTGACGCCTATCCCTCCGCGGATTGAAGAGTCACTGTCCGCCTCTAGGCCATGCACAAGTTCTTTTCTCCGACCCTTGACCTGGGCAGCGGATACTGGCAGGTTACCAAGTGGCTGAGAAGGAAAGGGCCTAAAGAAAGCTTTCATTCTGCCTATGGGACTCTACGAGTTCAATCGGATGCCGTTTTGGCTTTCAAACGCCCCAGGGACAATTTCCAGCGGCTGATGGAACACTATATAGGGAATCTGAACTTTGAGTCGGTGATGATCTACGCTGGACGATGGAGGTGGTGTGTCGGGAATTCGTCGACGACCATCTTCGAAACTGCGGAGGTTCTGAACGACTACGAGACCATGCGGACTTAAGATCAAGACAAAGAAATGCCAGATTTCCTGCAGCGAATAGAGTACTTGGGCATGTGGTCACTTCGGAAGGGGTTTCAGCTGTCCACCTAGTAGGCCAAACTGGCCTCGGCTGCGTGTGTACATACGAGGAGGTGCGGGCGCATTCCTGGGTAAATGGCGGGTATTACCGAAGGGTTTTACCCCGTTTCGCTCATCTGAACAGGCCCTTAAATGAGCTACTTAGGGATACGGCTGGAGCCCCAAAAAATCGCCCTATTGAGTGCGGGACCTCGGGCAGCAAAGAGGGATTTGAAGCGGTGAAAGAGGCGGAGACCAGGACAGTGCTCCGATTATGGAATAGATGCGCGGTTCGACACCCCCTTTCTGTTGTATACGGTGGTAGTCTACATGGGTTTGGGGCTGTGCTGTCCCAGGTCCAGGAGGGGCGAGGAGAGAGTAATTGCCTATGCCAGTCGGTCATTGTGGGCTGGTACGGAGCGCAATACCAGAAAATTATAGCTCCTTTAAGTTGGAATCTGTTTGGCCCTGGTATGGGCCATGACTGAAAAGGTTTGCAGAGTACCTGACAGGTGCAGAGTATGACTGTCATGACCGACAACAAAAAACCCTTGGACATGTGGAGAGCGCTTAACTTGGAAGCCCTCGAGCGAGGTGGGTGGCACCCGACTCTCAAAATATCGATTCTGCATTAAGTTCCGGTCAGGGAGGGAAAACGGGAATGCCGATGCCCTCTCTCGGGTCCCCAGTCAGACTTACCATCCCACTAGCATTGATGAGGAGATAGAGGACACTGAAATGCGGACTTTAACCAGTTCCCTTGCGTTCCAGGACGTGGCACACTCAAGTGGGGGTAGCGTCTCGGATGCAATTGTGTTGGGAAAGACCGTGGCTGATTGGCTGGAGGGTCCAGGATGGTTGCCCAGATTTACAGAAAGTGAAGGTGTGGGTCGGTCTCGGGTCTGGCCCCAACCAGAGGAGCAGGCCCGCTGACTCAGGAGGGGCCAAAAGCTGTTGAGGCAGTGGGATAAGCTGAGTGATTCCCAGGGTCTCCTGTGTCGGACATCTTACGTACCATCAGAGTTTTGCAGCACCGACATCAGATTGTTATCCCCATGTCATTAGGACAGAGGCTGCGGATGCCCATGAGAGAGGCGCCATTTTGGGAGTGTCAAAACCTATAAGTGGCTTCAACGATGCCGGTGTAATGCCCTCGGACTTGTTTTGCATGGTGTCTGAAGCTTGCCTCAAGTGTCGTACCTGTGGGTTAAGTAAGAGCACTGACACAGCGGGTCCCGTTTCAACCATCGGCATCTGACCCTAGGCTCCTGTGATTGAATAATGGTGCCGATTGGGTACTCTGCTTCTGGGCATTCGTACTGTATTGGTCATGACAGATCATTTTATAAAGTATGCGTGGCTGTACCACTAGGGATCAGACTGCAGAGTCTGCTTGCTGAAGGCGGTCTCGCAAGCACTTTTTTACAGGTGTTGGGTGCCACAGAGATTCATTACGACCAAGGGGCGTGTTTCCACGGGGCTATAATGTGCGAAACTGTACCAGTGTATGGGATTGAGCGTATTCCCGCACATACTACTCCGTATCATCCGCAGGGGAACGGAGCCTTGTGAGCGGTTTAACCGCACCCTTGATCCAGATGATGCGGACTCTAGAGGGACAGCCAGAAGGCTAGGTTGGCCTGATGACTTGCCTGAGCTGATGTGGGCCTATAACAATTAGGGTTGCACAGTACACGGGAGGTACTCCACCTCCACATGCTGATGTTAGGGAGACCTGGGACGAGAAGAATTGAGGAAAAAAAAAAAATCTACACATCCCAGTCCAAAGCAGCACCACCGACCATGTACCACCGGCCCGGGCCCAGGAAACACCGCCGCTGCTGCGGACGTGCACAAAGTTGTTGGAGAGTTGAGAGGCGTCTGAAACAAGTGGTGATCCTAACACCCGGCTGTGCAGGTAGAGAGAGACAGTTTTGCCCCCAGGTGATCGGGTCATGGTCAGGAGTAAGAGGCATCTGGAAGTTGGATGGAGGTGGGAGGCGGGGTCCCATATGTGGTCAAGAGAAGGGTTAGACCCTGCCATCCAGTCTACAAGGTAGATCTGATAGGGACAGGGGGACCTCATACGAAAATTTAACAGAAATATGTTGAGTGCTGTGATTTTGTGTGCTGAAAACTACGCTCCCGAGTACCTACCCCTGTTCAGCAGCCTCCTTAGTTGAAGAATGGTGGGCTGTCCCTTTGCTGGTGTCAAAACACTTGACGGTTCAGCTGTGACTATCTTGCCACCCAGGGAGGAGAGTGTAGCAGCCAAACAAACTCATTTCCCAAGGGGATGTGCCTCTGAAGCCCCTGTGCCATGCCCACGTAGGACGGCCCAGATCCAACGCTGTGTACCACCCCCAGCGCTATGCGTAAGACGAGTTTGTGTGGGGAGGGTTGTCGGAGGATGCCAAACTTCTAGTGGGGTGGTATGTGGGATAGATGGGGCAGCCTTCCCTGTGTTTTTCCAAGCAAAAATCCCATGCATAAACAGTTGTGAAATATTTATTTGTATTATACTGTTTGGCCACAAGATGTCGCTATGTCCAGTTCTCCAGTATATGCAAATGAGGTGACAGGGTATAAGACTGGCACATGAAGCAGCTCATTTTAGAAGCTGTTACTGAGATTCAGAGGAGCACAGACTGAGGACAGAGACTGAGCTACAAAAGGAAGCAGGATTCACAGATGTTTCAAGAGACAAAGGAGAGCCTGACTGTTCTATAAGGCGCCATCACAGAGAGAGAGAGAGAGATGAGAGAGAGAACTCCTGGGAACAAGGAAGGACAAGATGACAAGATAGAGAGGACTGTCTGCAGCCGGATCATCCACTTCTATCCACAAGGATCTGACCGGAGGCCAGGGATTGCCGGACCTTCTTTAAGGTACCTCAGCGGATGCGTGCACGCCAACGAGCTCAGAACTGTTGAGAAGCCTGATATCAGTTTAGTTAGTTAGACTCAAGTTAACAGGCCAAAGTGAGGGTTTCCCAAATACATCTCTGTTCGGACTTGGAGAGTTTACTAGTGCACATCTAGCTACTTGGAACCGGTTCATCTGTGGAGGGAAAGTTTTGTGTCACGTTATGGGTGTTTGGGAGGGGAAGTGGGGTACATCCATTTAAAGCTGTCTGTGGTAACTTGCTGTGCTGCATCACGAGCCCCTGCAACTGCCACCACACACAATTTTTCCCTTTGGTGTTACGGTATAAGAAGGTAAGGGGTTATCGGCCTTTCCGAACCCCACGGTTAGGTAAAGTTACCGGGCATCCAGAGAGTACATTTCTAGCGGTGTGCTGTGCAGCACAGAGGCCCAGGATACATATTTGTAAATGTGTGTTTGGGGGATCTGTTCACCATCTTGTTCCAGAAAATTCAGTAAAACAAATCGTTGCTGAGCTGGTGTTGGAGTCGTGTTCTTTGTCCGCGATTTCGCTGTATTCCGGAAAACCTGCCTTCGGTACTCGGCTTACATAAACATGCCCTCTGTAGTCATATACTGCCCCCTGTAAGTATATCAATGCCCCCTGTAACCGTATACTGCCCCCTATAGGTTTATACATGCTCCTGTAGGTGGATACAGCCCCATGTAGATGTATACAACCCTCTGCAGATGTATACATGCCCCCTGTAGGTGTTTACAGCTCTCTGTAGCCGTATACTGCCCCCAGTTCATTAAAAAAAAAAAAAAGTTACTCACCTCTCTTCGTTCCCCCGCAAGCAGCTCGCACTAGGACTCAGCAGTGCAGGCAGCGTGATCAGTACATCATGCTGCCAGCGCTACTTACTACTGTGGGCAATAGGCAACAGGCCATGAGGCCTACGGCCCATGGTAGGAAGCAGCATAGGCAGCGTGATCGTTACATCGTGGTGTCTGCTCTGCTGGGGGTGTATGTGCCGGTTTGGCACACCAGAAGCACTGTGTACAGAGGTGGGAATAGGTAAAGAGGTGCTGAAAAAGTGAGAAAAAAATTGTATGTAAATTCTGCAGGGACGAGTTGTTGCTGGAAGTCGTCATGGAGGTCTGGACTAGAATGTCTCCTGTGAGTCCCTGGAGGATAGAGGTTATTCTGCTTCGGTGTTCTGTGCGGTGTATATCAGTGCTGTATTCTGTGGTCTCTACATGGTGATATGGTAGGTTATATCAGGGCTTGTATAATGGCAATGTCCACCTGACCCTGATTATAAAAGTGAGTGCACACCTGTCCCTGACCCGGTCATTAGGGATTTCATTTTTATTTCTTGATTGTGTTTATAGTGTTGTATATTTCAGAAAGTGGTGAGGTGCGTGACAAGGGCAAAAATTGGAGGTGGATCTTGTATGTGAGCTAGTGGAGGGGGATCCGTGAGAAGGGCATGGACTCAGCAACTTAGCCATTTGTCTAAGATATGATAGACTGTGACAAATGTGTGTGACAGACAGACATGCGAGACTGATGTGTGAGACAGACAGATGTGGGATGTACCTGGTATGGAGTACTGCACAACACAGTGCTGTTTTGTACACTGTATTATGTGGTAAAATACACACATTTATGTCCAAGAGGCCTAAACATTGACAGGTAATATGTACAGTAGCTGTAGGGTGGGCCGTCAAGATCAACTCTCCTGGTGGACCTCAGGCCCTCCATCTTCTCATGCTCCCCAGTTGTGGTACATTTTTATAGGACCCCTTTAGTAAAGACTCCAATAGTACATCTAACATAAGAAAGTATAAGACACTACTCAGCTGTTATGTTGTACAGCCACTCCTATATATCTGTCCAGTAATGTGAGGCAGGTAAACTGCAAAGGTAAAGTCGTTCTAGCAGTTGTAGTGGTTCCATTATCCTGAAATCCCCTCATGTCATTTAACTGCCTGCTTATATTACTGTGATTCTTCTAACTAGTGGAGGGGGATGAGAGCCTACAACTTGCACAATGGCATTTCACTCTTGTCGGGCATTTCACTGGGGTCCTGGGTTTAAATCTGAGCATAGGCAACATCTGCATGGAGTTAAAGTGGTTCTCTATGATTAGAAAAACATAGTTGCTTAAAGGGATTGTCTCACTACAAGGATTGCTTTTTATGCTAAAGATCTTGCAAAAAACAAGTCACTTTGCAATATATGTCCATTAACAGTGTCCTACCTATTCTGAGATACCCCCTCTTGTATGGGCTGCATCACCCCCTCAGGTCGCTATAGCTACAGACCTGTTTGATTTATCCTGATAGGCTGCCAGCACTGGTTGCTATAGCAAGCCTATTAGGCAGCCTAGTAGAAGCCAGTAAACACGCCACTGAATTCAAAATTAAATCAAGAAAACAGGACTGAAGTAAGATGAATCAATGTAGTGAGAAAACCCTTTTAAAGGGGTTTTCTTACTACAAAGAATAGCTTTCAACATGAAGGGACAGTTAAATGAAGACTTTTGTCATGAGATAAGAGACATTTTATGTGCTCTCATTGCACATGGTTACCTGGTTTGATGACTATAAGGAAGTGACCTCACCCCATGGAAAAATTGAGCTCCGAGTAAACTAATTATCTCTAGCAAGCTTACACATAAGCCATTGTTTTCAGTCCTCACACTACATGTACCTTGTGTTTACTGAAGAGATAACATCTCCTGCACTTGTCAGTGCAATGGCTCAACTACCTACAGAGATACTAGATATGCTAGTCACTGCTATAGAACTACCCACAGCCTGAGGAGACAGAGCAAGTGTAAATCTGCTTGTGACTCAGTGAAACAGCCTAGAAAACCCTTTTAACCCTTTAAGCCCTTGACATGAAAAGTAGTTAATGACCAGAACATTTTTTTAGTTTTTGCCTCCTTGCGTTTCAACAGTTGTTTTTTATTTTTTCAATGACGCAGTTGTATGAGATCTCGTTTTATTCGAGACGAGTTGTATTTTATGTGGGAATAGTTTAAGTTCACTTATAAATAATTGCAGAATTCTTTTAATTTTTTAATTTTTGTTTTTTTTACACCATTCACATTTCACACTAAATAACTTGTTAGATTAATTCTACAGGTTATTACAGTTGTGTGAATACCTGATATGTGTAGGTTTTTTTTGTGTGTAATATATGCACAATTATTTTTTATTAAATATTTATTTTTATTGTATTTTTTTTTTTTATTCATTTTTTTTTTTACTTTTTTTTTGTAAATTCCAAGAAGGGAGAACTGTTTTATTTTGTTTTTTTTTTTACAATTAGTAATGTATTAGCATATTCATATATGCTAATACATTATAATGTGTGTCAGTCTGACACAGGCAGTGACCAGGGCAGCACACAGTCTGCCCTGGTCACTGGCTTGTTACACAGACAGCTCTGGAGCCACTCTAGGTCTCCAGGGCTGTCTGTATAGCCGGTCCCCGGGCTCTGTCAGAGCAGGGGAAAGGACCCGACAGAGCAGGGGAAACCCTTTGATTGCGCTGCTTTGATGATCCGCCGCAATCAAAGGGTTAAAGCACCGGGGTTCCCCTGCTCCCCGGTGCTCGCAGGAGAAGCTCTGGGATTGGGGCTGTGTAGTACGCCGGGCGCCGCAAACCCCGATGTCTGTAGTGACGCCAAAAGACGTCGCTGTAGGCGAACGACCCACACCAGCCGACGTCAAAAGTCAGTGGGCGGTCGTTAAGAGGTTAATTCCAGAAACAGTGCCACACCTGTTCATGGTTTGTGTGTGGTATTTCAGCTTAGCTCCACTGCAATAGCAAACACAACCTATGGACAAGCATGACATTGTTTTTCTAATCCTTTATTAGCCCTTTAATACATTTCCTTTGTGTTTATATGGATTTCACCCCATACTTCATAACATGCTTATAGGTTAATTGGCTTCCAGGTAAATGTCTTCAGTGTGGGACAAGGAAATTAGACTTTGGGCCCAGCTGGTAAGAGGAATTAATATAAAGGATTACAATCGGTGTACAGCACTGCAGAATATGTTGGTGCTATATCATGTTAGGAAAAAGATCAATAAACGTTGCACTCTTTATAATGATTTCAGTAGTGTAGTTGTACTCCTAGATATTACCCTTGTACAGAAGCGCAACTGCAGGGCTCGCAGCATTTGTACTTGCATTGTGCAAGCACAGAAGCAGTGCCCTCGCACAACCTGCATTGGGAGACTGCTGTTATGTACTGACTAGACTAGATGGGTGAACTAGACCTGATTCCAGTTGATGCGGTCAATAATGGCCTCAATATCTAGGTGATGAAAGAGGAAGGGGGCTCCCTTTCTCTAACCACTGGCACCGCTGCAAGGTGATCGTTGGGTGCCGACGGTAGAAATAGCAACCAGAGGTAAAATAGTGTCCTCTTGGTCTGCTGTGCATAAAGCATATGAGACCCTGTTATAGAAAAGGTATTGGTATGTATTATAAAAGCAATTAAGCGATCTCATAGTTGAGTCCCATAGAGGGACAAAAAAAAGGGTTTCAATGATGAAATAAATAAATAAAAAGCAAACACGAAGGTACACATAATAAGTACTGCCATGTCCGTATCACTCCAAACTATAAAACGGTCATATTTAATTTGTACAGTAAATGTAGCAAAAATAATAAAAAATACATACCAGAGTTGCACTTTTTGTTACCAAAGAAAACATCAATTTATTCTACAAATAAAAAGCTCTAATACAGCTCCATCAACAGGAAAATATGTTATGGCTTTAAGAATATTGTGAAAAAAAACATGATTTGTTTCAAGCATTTTTAAATGGCAGGAAACTGAAAAAAGAGGTGGGAAATGAGTGTCTTATTTAATTTAAGAGTTTGTGAGACGAAGTTTTGGAAAAGAAAGTTATACTCACATACCTGTCCCCTGCCGCTTTGGAGCGTTCCAGGATTTGCTCCTCTTCACAGCAGCTTCTCATTCCGACACACCATAGAGGCTTGGACTCCATTGTAAGTGAATGCAGTGAGAGTGGTGGGACGACAGGTAGGTAGGATATAAGTTTTAAACATTTTTTTCCCATAGCCTGGCCCCATTTCTATTTAATTTTCTTCCACTAGACAACCCTTTTATATAGGAATATTTTAAATGGCATGCTACGCAGAAAGCATCCAAGCTTATATACACAGCAGTATATCCACTTCACTAGTGCAACTCCCAGTCGATCTGCGAATGGAGCTCCTTCCTTATCAAAATACTTTAAAAAAATAGTTGACCTGTTCGTTGCTAGAATCTGAAGCACTGCTTCACAATGTTCCTTATTAGTCCATAATCCTGGGAGAAGTAGCACCCTGTCAATCGACTGACTGTAGCGTTTCGAAGGCTCAACACGTCTTCTTTCTAAAGTGCAGAACTTACCAAGCTTTATATGCACAGAATCCATTATGAATATTATCCAAGTATCAAATCTTGTTACAAACAAGTCAAAATGCAACACATTACTGTTAAAATCTAAAATTTTCATTTAACCCCATAGAGGAGAGCATATTCATATTGAAGATCCAGGCCGCCTCTCCATGTACTAGGCGTGTTTCTAAGAGTGTGTCATCTCTTGCATCTATCTCCTCTAAGACATACCAATGGTGTTCCGAAACCCCGTGGTGTGCCTCACAGATGTGACGTGCCACTGTAGTCTCTCCAAATCTCTTTTAATTCATCACCTCCACTCTTGCAGCTTGATCTGGGTTAGTATCTTCCTTTATTCTTACCTTTACATATTGCAGAGCATTGTTCATTTAACTCCTTAACGGTCGTTCGTCTGCAGCGACGTCTATTGACATTGCTGCAGATATCAGAGTTTGCGGCTCCCGGCGCCGCAGCAGCGCTGATCCCAGCCCAGCACTACACAGCGCTGATCCCAGCGCAGCTCCTGTAAGCATCGGGGAGTGGAGGAAACCTCCTCTCCCCGATGCTTTAACCCTTTGATTGCCGTAGTTCGTCACCGCAGCGCAATCAAAGGGTTTCCCTGCTCTGTCAGGTGATCGGAACGCCCGGTGACCTGACAAAGCCTGGGGAACGGCTGCACAGTCAGCCCTGGGAACCCAAAGTAGCCCCAGGGCTGTCTGTGTAACAAGCCAGTGATCAGGGCAGACTGTGTGCTGTCCTGATCACTGCCTGTGTCAGTCTGACACAAATTATAATGTATTAGCATATATGAATATGCTAATACATTACCAAATGTTAAAAAAAAAAAAGTTAAACAGTTCTCCCTTCATGGGATTTAAAAAAAAAACGTAAAAAACGTAAAAATTGTAAAAAAAAATAAAAAAAAATAATAAAATAAAATAATTATTTAATAAAAAATAATTGTGCATAGATTACACACACAAAAAAAACCCTACACATATTAGCTATCCACACGACTGTAATAACCTGTAGAACTAATCTAACAAGTTATTAAGTGTGAAATGTGAATGGTGTAACAAATATTTAAAAAAAAAAATAAAAAAAAAAGATAGAAAAAAAATTTCTGCAATTACATATAAGTGAATTTAAACTATTCCCCCATAAAGTACAACTTGTCTCGAATAAAACGAGGCCTCATACAACTGCATCATTGAAAAAAATAAAAAAGTTACAACTGTTTAAACGCAAGGAGGCACAAACTAAAAAACTGTTCTGGTCATTAACTACTTTTCAGGCATGCAGCTTAAAGGGGTTGTATCGCTACAAAGATCATGTCTCAGATTATGGGGACAGTAAAAATAAGCACTTTTGTAATTGGGTTGCATTACCTCAGTCATTTGGTTTAGCAAATATGAGCTTTTCTGTAAATCTGTATTCTATTTCTGCTGCTAGTCTGGACACGCCCCCTTTTCTGTGATTGGCTATTCAGGACACACCCCGGTCGGATCCCGCCCCTAGTCACCCTCCTGCACTGTGATTGGCTGGCTGACATTTCATTCAGCCTGTTGTAATACGGCCCCAGTCAGGAAACACCCCGGACACGCCCCCTGCACTGTGATTGGCTGCCTGCACACTCTGTGTTTACTCCCCTCTGGGCTGTTAAAACCGAATGTAAAACCAAGGGCTGCTGGCTGTATACTCCTCTCCCAGCACTAGGGTGAATGATCTGGCTAATTATTGACTGGTTAAGTCACAGATCCCCTCATGTAACACAGTATTACATCCTCTGTTCCCTCCATATACCACAGTCTTCTGCCTGATAACAGAGGGAGGGGAGGGAGGGCAGTGTGTATTCCTCCATATACCACAGTTATAGTCTCCTGTCTGGTAACAGAAGGGGAGGAGGGGAGGGCAGTGTGCTTCCTCACATGTGTTTCATCAGTTCAGGTTGTGTATATAACTGGGTATAGCACAGCAAGAGCTTGTGGAGCTTTGAAGGCCTGCAGACCATGAGAAGCATCAGGAGGCTGTAGATCTCTTCTCCCCAGACATCCTTCTGCTTCGGCTCCTCACACAAAAATATGATGTCACAGTTTCTTCAGTGAGGAAGACACGCCCCCTGAGAGGGAGAGACACGCCCCCTGAGAGGAGAGACACGCCCCTGGATTTCAAACTCAGTATCATAGAATCAGCTAAAGAGCACGAACAGTTCAAATGATAACACCCCTTTAAGGGAAGTTTGAATATTTGCAAAGTGGGATTTAATATCCAACGTACAAAACCAAGTAATCTCAGCACAATTTACAGAACCCATGTGCACCAAAAATTGAACGGCGTTTGAGAAAAGGCATATTTTCCTGAGCACATGCAGAATATTTTCAAAAAGTTTGTAGCTCGTGGCTATGAGAGGAAGATGCAGGAAAAGATGGGTATGAATATTGTCTAAAAGGAAAGAACACAAGTTCTTACCTCTGGTATGAAAGAAATATCGGATAGGCTGTTATTAGTTAGCATGTTTGATTCACATACTGAATTGATTAAGCGTACTATTAAGAAATACTGGAAAATTTTAGCTAGTTATTCAAAATATGAAAGTATGTTTAGAGACATGCCAAATTTTGTATTTTGGAAGGGGGGGGAAAGATAGTCAAAATAAAGTCTTCACATGTGAAAGTTCGTCAAAAAGTAAAGAATCCAAGTTAGCTGCAAGACTTTTGCAATATAGCACTGTTTAAACTGCCAGAATTGTAGTACTATTATTACATCCTACTACAGGTACTAACATTCACGTTAAAGGCTTCTCTATTTGTGATGGCATAGGAGTCATTTATTTATTGTGGGAAGGGGTATGTAGGCTAGATGTCTTGCAATATTAAAACTCATTTAAATGAACATCGTTCAAAGACACATTTACCCTGTTTCCCCGAAAATAAGACAGTGTCTTATATTAATTTTTGCTCCTAAAGAAGAGCTAAGACTTATTTTTAGGGGATGCTTTTTTTTCTATGAACAATAATTCACATTTATTGTTCAACAAAACATCAACATGTATTAATATACTGTAGTGATTTCATCACAAACATCACAATGAGCAGCCAAATTTCCTAAAATTTTCAAAAACTAAAAATGCACAAATTTTTCTTTTTTTCGGGGTTCTTTTTTTCGGGGAAACGGGGTAGGAAAAAAAAAGGGGAAACTTAAAAAATAGTGCAGGTGCCCAAATAAAAAAAAAATTGGGGGAGAGACAACATTGGCCACATCATTTCCGGGAGGCAAAAAACCAGGGGGTTTTTCGGAACGGCGCTGGGTTTTCTTAGAGAAAAGATAATAAAAGATAACAAAACTCTTACAAACAAAACTCCCCCAAAAGAGGCGTTAAATAAAGTTTGACCCTTTAAAAAGAAATTTTCTGGAAAAAAAGAAAACGGGAAAGACTTAACAGGGGATATGTTGTTTTTCTGACTTGTTTGTAACAACACAACGGATTTTTTGTATATAAAGCTTGGCAAGTGGGTCCCGCGCACGCTTGAGAAAGAAGACGTTTTTACCCCTTCGAGATTTTTGCCCCCAAATTGTGGGGTTTCGGGTTTGTTTTTCCCAGGAGGGGCAACCCCCTCCCAAAAGTTATGCCCTTAATAAGGGAACATTTGGGGTCTTCAAAATTAAAAAAGGGGGCCAATCAAATTTTTCCCAAGTATTTTTTTTTCCCTCAACAAAAAATCTTTTTACTTTTTCCCAAAGTAATAACAAACTTACCCCAAAAGGGGCCCATCAAAACAACAAGAAAAACAAAAGGGGACAAAAAAGGAGGGGGGAAGAATATAAAAGGAGAAGGGAAGATATAACATTTTTAAAAAAGGGCCACCCCTAAATTTAAAAAAAACCTAGATTGTAAAAAACCCCTTACAAAGCCCTTTTTTAAATTTTAAAGGGGGTTGTCTAAACCCAAAAGGGATTGTTTTTTATGTTAAAATCTTGAAAAAAAACAAGTCATTTTGGGAAATAGGGTTTTCCCATTAACGTGCCCAAACCGATTCTGGATATCCGCTCTTTTTTGGGGCTGCCCCAGCTCCCTCAGGTCACTATAGCTTACAGACCTTTTTTGATCTTTTCTGAAAAGGCCCTCCAGCACGGTTGCTAGAGCTACAGACCTGGCTTCTACGGCAGCCTAGTGGAAACAGTAAAAAACCCCTAAAATTTCAAAGTGAAACCAAGAAAACGGGACTGTGTGAATGAATAAATGTAGTGAAAACCCCTTTAAGTCTTAAAAAGTCCTCCCACTTAATATTATGGTAAGTCCACAAAGGGAAAAGAAAATTTAAAATCTAATGGGGCAGGGGGAAAAATTACTACGCTGACAACACGGGCAATCATTGCATTAAACAGATATGCACAAAGGAGTTTGCCACAAATTTTTCATTCTAAATTGTGGGAAACATATACAGAACCCATAAAGGAAAAAACTTTTGCAGAGGGGTTTCCACATGTTTTTTTAAAAACTGCAAAGGATTGAGAGTGCAATGCAATAGGCGTGGAACGGGTTACTGTGCTGCCAACATGGGCAACCATTGCCTTAAACTGTAAGTATGCACAAAAAGGTTCAAGTTAAGCAGACAAACAACGATTTTGGGGGAGACAAAAAGAGAAAAGAGAGAGGATAAAAAAAAAAAGGGGTGGAAAAAAGGTAAAAAGCCCCGGGGAAGTGGGGACTACTCACCACCTAGACCATGGAAAGTCGACCATTTTTCAAGTATTTTAAAAATTTGTCCTAAATTTGGGATTTTTTAAATACTAAAATTTTTTAGTTGTTTTCGATAAGCTGTTTGTTTCGTGACAAATAAATTTAAAACATTTAAAGACATCTGTTATGCCAAGTAGGGAGCCTGCTGTTAAAAGGTTGTAGTTCACAGTGGTTGTCCAGGAGTAAGTGGGGTTCAAGCTAAAGTTTTGCACCGGGCCCCAGACCCTTTTAGCTAAAAAAAAAAAACCCTCCCCTTATATTTGGGCCTTCAGACTTTGGTCTAAGCTTTAAGGGTTTTTAAAAAATTTCCTAGCCAAAAAACCCTATGAGCGGGGCGCACTCCACAATTACCGTTTTTAAACGGCCCCCGCGGGGACTTTGGAATGTGCCCAAGATGTGGGGCGTTAGGGAGGGCGTGTTGCACCAAAAACCATATGTTTCCCAAAAACATTTATAAACTAGAGGACAGCAAAACGGGCGTTTAAACTGCTGGAAGACCCAAAAGACCAATTTAAAAGGGTGGTTTTCCTGAAGCCAAAATTTGTAAATTTTGGAGCTAAAACCCACTAAATCTATGCCCCCGTAATAGAACGGTTTCAAAAAAATTCAGGTACTTTCCTACCCTACAAATGCATGCAAAAAAGGGCCCCCTGGAAACAAAATACAAAAGGTCGTCCAAAACAAAAATTTGGGGCCACAAAAAAATTTTTTAGAGTACTGGTCTTTTTGCCAACTTTTAAAACTTATGCAATGCAGAATTTTTTATATGCTATAGCCTTTTTATAAGCTGCACTCTTTCTACAGGCCTTTCTTCCATCCGTCAATCATTTGTGCTGCCTCAACACAAAACTTTTTTAAAAAAATCTCCTTTTTTTTAAAACAAATTGTAAAAAACCTAAAACCAAACATTTTTCTGTTGAAGGACTTGCATTCGAGCTTATTTTTGGGGTTGACTTTTTTCTCCCCATTTTTGGATATAAAAAATTTTTTTCCATCTTACCCTTTTTTTGGGGTTTTTTTATTTGCTTTTCTGGCATTTTTTTTTTAATGCAGTTTTTTGGATCATGTATTTTTTCTTTTGTTATGGAAGCAGTGATACCTATTTATGTTTTTTTTTTTTTAAATTTAAAAAAAAAGTGTTTTTAATGAGGAAAAAGGGGGTTTTTTTGGTTTTTTTTTTTTTAAAATTTTTTTAGGGTTCAAATCTTTTTTTTAAACCCAATTTTTTTTCCCATTAATTTCAGTCTGGGACTTAACTATGCAAATCACTTGCTCATTTTCAAAACCCAAAAAAAATACTTGTATCCACAAACAAAAAACTCCAGGGGGTCACCAATACTCCATTTTAACCCCAAAATAAACATCAAAAGACGGTGCATAAAAGACATTAAAATGGCCGACGCTTTTCCCGGGTCCCCCCGGGGCCCCCTTAAACACGGCAAAACAAACAACAATAAAAAAGGCTTTTAAAATACCCATTTAAAAACCCCCCCGTCATGCCTGCACGTGTTTGGATGTTGGCCAAAATATTTAACCTTTCCTAGGGCAAACATGGGGCAATACATTTGATATGTAACACATATTTAACACATATCTAGATGCCACTTAAACTTAAAGGGTTTTTCTGCGGATTACTTCGGGGTTTTTAGTGAATATACATAGGGCGTTACGTCCCAATTTTATACCCCTTGGGAAACGGGTCAAAAGGTCAAAAAACCAGAAAAACTTCCCGCATCTGACCTGTGTTACCAATCACCCCCCGTGGGGCTTTTTTACCCCTTTCCAAAATTTCACCGCACCGAAATGTTTCGGGTTTTTCCCCATGCTGGGTCTACAAAATTTTTAAAACCGCACCTTTTTAAAAGCGCTTGTTTTTTTTTATTCCTGAAATTTCTCCGCAATCCTTTGCCTTTAAATTTTTCCCAACTGTACTACCTAAATCATTACCCTCGCATTGGGTTCATGAAACATAATAAATAACTGATCCGTTTTACAATTTAAGTATTTTTAATTTTAAAAATTTCTTGGTTTCCTGTGCTGTTACAAAAGGGGTTTCCTCCCCTTTAAAAACTAACGAAACAGATTACATCGTTTTTTTCCACAGGGGAAAAAAGCCTACATTTTTGCCAAATTTTATTATTTTTTCTTAAAAACAAAATGGGGGGCAATTCGTTTTCTTTAAAGTTTTTCCCCTCTTGGAAAACACTTAATACCCTTTTTTAAAATATTCCTTTTTTTAAAATCACATCCTTTTCGTAAAATTTATATTTTTTAAAAAAATTTTTTTTTACAGTTCATAATCATCGCAAACTTTTTGAAAAAAACAAACCCGTTCCCGTAAAAGGGGTGGCTTTTTTTTGTTTTTATTTTTTAACAGCGATTTTTGTGTAAGTATTTTTAAATTTTTTTTTGTTGCTTTTCCCTTTAAAAATGTGTTTTTAAGGGGGATCCTCTTGTTTTTTTAAACTTCATCAAAATCTCTTTTTTCCCTTTTAAAAAAATCAGTATCTAGTGGGCACGCCCTTTTCGCCTTTTTATTTCCCCTTTTTGGGGTGGCAGCTATTTTAAAGTGCGGGAAAGATTCAAACTGCTTTTTAACAGAGTGTTGTCGCAATGGGTTTCCCAAAAAGCTCCGTGTGAACCCCTTCCCCCGCTCGCAAAACCCCCCCATTCCCCAAAACCAAAAAGGAAAATTCTCAAAGATTGGGAAATGAAAGGGGAACTCAAATTTCATTTGTTTTTATTCAGAAAGTACACAAATTTTGGGGATGGGCGTTTTCATCGCGACCCCCAACACCATCAACAGGCGTTATGTAACCCCCAAAACCCTATAAAGTGGTTTACTTTGGGTTTAATTTTTTTTCCCTAAAGGCATGTCTCCCCCACCCATATACAAATTGCTATATGGTGAGGCCCCGGGGCCCCATTGGGGGGCCCTTTTGTCCCGTAATAAAAACTTTTTCAAATTTGAAATAATTTTATTTTAAAAAAAATTAAAGCCTGAAGGGTAAAAAATTTTTTCTTCCTCTCTAAAATCCCCACTCTTACCCAGAAAATATTCTAGAGCTACAATGGCCAAATGGTGGGGAATAACAGAATATAGGTTAACCACATCACAACTTAACCATGTGTAAGATGCCTGCCATGTATATTCCTGAAATGTTTTTAATACACTGGTACTATCCTTTAAATACCCTGGCAAAGCCCTTACTATCGGTTGGAGATTATTTTTCCAACCAACCCCCTGATTTTTTTCCCTTTTTGGGAACCTTTTCTCAAGAAATTTGGGGGTAATTTGGGCGGAAATACATTTTTGTGTGTCTTGGGAATACCATAGAAGATAGGTACAACGGGATTTTTTACTTGTAAATAAATTTTTTGTTTCTCCGAGAGTACTCCCATATTTAAACCTTCATCTAGAAGTTTATTTAATTTGTTTTTAAATACTTCCGTGGGATCTGACTCTAATTTGCGATACATATTCTTATCTTCCAGGGTTTCCAAAACCAATTTCTTATACAACACGTCATCCAAAACCACTATTTGTCCCCCTTTATCTGATTTTTTTTATGATTAGATTACTGTTATTTTTTAATGCTTTTAAATAATTTCTTTGGGAATATGTTAAGTTGTTTTTCCATCTTTTAGTTTTCTTGGTGTTATTTTTAGATATGTTTTTTAGATCCCTTTCCATGGCCTCCTGGAAAGCATCCAGGGCCGGAACTCGTGCTTGTAGGGGGTAAAATTGTGGATTGGATGACTTGTGTTGTATCTCTACACTCTCTGATTGTTTCCCAAGAGGTATGAATAGACGTAACGACCTCATGTATATTCACTAAAACCCTGTAAGTAATCCGCAGAAACCTTAAGTTTAACGTAGCATCTAGATATGTGTTAAATATGTGTTACATATCAAATGTATTGCCTATGTTTGCCACCTAGGAAAGAGTTAAGTATTCGGCCACACATCCTATCACGTGCAGGCATGACGTGGTTTTTAAATGTGTATTTAAGAGCACTCTTTTATTGTTGTTTGTATGCCGTGATCAAGGGTCCTGAGGGACCAGAAACGCGTCGGCGTTGAATGTCATGATGCACCATCCTGTGATGTATTATATAGAATAAAGTGGAGTATTGGTGACCCGCTGGAGTTTCCGTTTGTGGATACAAGATATGTGTTTTGGAGCCTTGCCTGGCAGCTCTCCGGGCGGGATCGCTAACCCTTTCCTATGGTGATGCAGTAACAAGCAGGAGAGATAAAGTGAAGATACCTGTGACTGGGAATGTGTGGAAGTGGGCGGAAGCTGTTTTTCTCTTCATTTTCATAACTCCTCTGATGTGCTCAAGGCTATCTGATATTGGGCAATCCTGGAGGCCCTGCAAACCAGAAGCCTGCCTCCTTCTGTCACCCCCACATGTAAGGGATTAAATGGCCCTAATGGAGCCTGCTTGCTTTGAGAGCTTAATTGCACATTGCAGCTGGATTTTGCTGCAGATGTTACAGCACAGCTTTATGTGCGTGCTGAATAATTACCAACTCTACTAAGGGGCCATTTACACAGCACAGGTCAAATACCGGTCGGTTTATCCGACCGGTATTTGAACTGTTTTCGGGTAGTGCACACGGCCGCTGGGGGTGGGAGGAGCGGAGAAAAGCCCTCCCCCTTCACATAGACATATTCATCTTCCGTCCGAAAACCAGATGAAAGAATGAACATGTTCTATGTTTTTGGGCGGCCGGCTGTCTGAAAAACTGCCGGACGGAAAATCCGTGCAGTGGGGACTTACTGCGCTGGTTTTCCATAGAAGCCCATGTAAAACGTTTTCACCCGGTTTGCAGCCACTTTTCAAAACAGAAAACCGGCTGAAAAACCGGATGAAAACCCGTGCAGCGGGGACACGCCCTAAGGCGCCAGGACCAGTTTTACGTGTTTCAGGCCATCGCTCCGGCCCTTGTTCGTGGTTACGAATAAGGGCCGGAGCGATGGCCTGAAACGCGTAACCTTGCATATGTTGGATGTTTTTATATACATGTTTTATCATCTTCCAATTAAGTGGAGTGTATTTTTCGATTACGCCTGCTTAGAATCCCTTAAACGAGTGCCGGAGTTTTCGCTTTTTACTTGCTGGATTACATGGACATCTACAGCCGGCCGGATGTCATTATCCTGAAGCACCATTTTTAAAGCAAGGGAGCAGGATTTACCCCCAGCCCGAAGATCCCTTGTTGGGACAGGCGGACCACGCAGTTTGGAATATAATGGTGAGTGCCACTCTATTTTTTCTTATTTTAATGTTTCTTACTGATACCTTAGCAATCCTATGTACTGTATATTTCTGCAGCAGTGTCTAGCTAATCTATTCATGCGCCTGACAGCAAATTATATGTTCAGCATGCAGTTAAAAGCATGTCATGTCTCTACCAAGCAACTGAATCGGGCACAATTTATTATCATATGTAATGTGTCATGTGGAAAGTGACACTGTAAATACGGCGCTGGCTCAGAGTACACACCATTACTCCACTGTTTATAAGCAGAGGAACGGTTACTTACAACAACCTGTCAGACTCAATCACAGCAAGTACAGAGCTTGAAGTCACGTGCCGCAGTCTCTTCCTTTCTGTATTTACTTAACCTACATAAAAGTGGGTTAAAAAGCATCTCTTCTGAAAACAGAAATACACCATTTGCCCCGTCATTACCAAGTTATTCTGGGCTTCAGGACTGCAGACATATTTTTTGTCTCATACAAGGACTGAGAGTTGATTTTTTTTGCACTTACATTATACTGGTATACTTGTGGATGTTAGAAAATTGTACCTGGACATATAAATATGTACAGGAGCCTGTTTGGCCATCCAACTGGTAGATCCTAAGGGCATGTCCCCACTACACGCGTTTTCGGCCGGTTTTTCAGGCAGTTTGCGGTTTGCAGACCGCCTGAAAAACCGGCCAAAAATCAGCACAATTGTGCTCTATGGAAAACCCGTGCAGCAGTCCCCACTGCATGGGTATTCCGTCCGGCAGTTTTTATGCCCGCAAAACATTGTACAAGCACAATCTTCCGTCCGGTTTTCTGATAGAATCTGTGCTTACGAATGTGAAGGGGGAGGGCCCCCGCCCCCTCCCTCCCCCCCCCCCCGGCCGGTAGACCGACCGGTATTTGTCCTTTGCCATGGGAACGCACACTAAGGCCTCGTTCACACGGCTTATTTGCCCGCGTATTGGCCCGTACTGCGCGCCGGATTTGCGCTTCAGTACGGCGCCAACCGGGGCGCATTACTAATAAAAGCTCTCATAGAGAACGTGAATCCGTCTTTTCCCCCCCGCTCGGCGAACCCGCCGCGGGGGGAGAAAGTGCTGCACTTTTTTTACGGGCGGACGCGCTGAAACAATGCTTTGTCTAGGGGCCCGGGAGCGCCCCCCGCCGCGCCCCGGCCCCCGCCCCTTATCCGGCGGATTTATGCCTCAAAGGGCCCAACCGTCGGGAATAAGCCGTGTGAACACGGCCTAATAGTCATTTTACAATAGACAACTGTGTGGACCATTGTCAGGTGCTCAGTTGCCTTCAGGGGGAAGCCAACCCCAGCATTCATATCGTTATATTGTTAGAGATAATGGTGTGGGACATGTATTAATGTATTGCTAGCCATTTGGGGCTTTTAGAGAGCAAAGTTTTAACCCCTGTAGGTGGTGTAATTGTTAAACAGATATTACCATTTCATTTAGCTTTAGAGGGAACTTGTCAGGTGGTTTATGCTCCCTATGGGGATAAGGAATGAAGGGGGGAGGTTACGAACTGATATAGGTTTATATGATAAGGAAGCACTGACCTGTGATATAGGGGGTTATATGATAGGGAAGGAGAAGTGGCTCTTGATATATGGGTTATATGATGGGGGGAGGAAGCTGGGCTCTGTGAAATTTTTGGGTTTTATGATGGGGGAGAAACTGGCCTGTGATTTTTGGGTTATTGATAGGGGGGGAGAGGAGATAAGGCCCGTGTATATAGGGTTGTATGTTAAGGGAGAAATGCTGAGCTCTGTGATATATAGGGATATGATAGAGGAAGGAGCTGAGCTCTGTGATATATAGGGTTATATTAGAGAAGCTACTCTGGATAATGGGTTATATGATAGAGAAGCTGAGCTCTGTGATATACAGTAAAGGGTTTTCCCACACTCCAAAAACATACAGGTAGGTTAGTGTGGAATTGAGCCCAACAAGGACAGGGATATGTGAATGATCTCTGTAGAATGCTATGGAATATGACAACGCTATATAAATATATAAAGTAATTTCAGGAACAGAAGGATAATTCTGAGTGCAGATAATAAAGCAGTGGCAATAAACTGTCTTACAAATCTGAATGGTAGCAAAACTATTAAGAGAGTTGTATGCTTTTTATTACTTAATATTTGGTTAAAGGCAAAACATTACGAAGTCACAAACAAATCAGTCAGTGGATTCTTTGTCGTGTTGTTAGCTCACAAAGTTCTGGAAGTTAGCACTGGAAGTGCACCAAGATGGAGTTCTTTGTCCAAAACACCTTTAGGATTTGGTCTGGGATTAATTTGTAACAATATTAAAAATTCTTTGTCAGCAAGGGCATTGGCTGAATCTTCAGTTACATGGAGAACCTGGGCACTGTTTTGCGATAGTATTATAGTTAACCATTTATAATCAGGTTTCCATGTCTCTTTATCTTATGTCACTACGCTGATGCAGAAAGATTTCTCATTCCTCAAACGCAAGGACTCTAATGGGTAGATATTGTTTCCTTTTCTTGAAATAGAAAGGTTTCCAGGGCATGTCTGGTTTTTTTCAGCTCTAATAAGCTTTGAAAGATTATAGGAGGTCTGGCTTGAGGATGGATAGTTGTAGACCTTGTACAGTTATTATTATCATTATGAAGTATACTTCCAAAATGTCAGATACCAGAAATTTTTAGTTCGATCAGTAAAAGGGTGCGTCCACACAACAAAGGACAAATACTTGTCGGAATATAAATCTGAAACTGCTTGTTCAAGAGTATTTGAACAGTATTTTACAGGATTTTTAACTTGGTTTTCATTTTTTTGGTTGATTTTTGGGCGATTTACATAGTTTTCGGATTTGGGTTTTTCAAAGGGTTTTTTTTTTAAAGGGATTTTTAATTTTTTTGGCAGCGGATCCGTGCCAAAATCTGAGCCAAAAAATACGCATTAAGCTTTTTGGTTGTTTTTTTCATGCCATCCCATTGACTTCATTAGTAAATTTCTGCCGTTTTTTGAGTGAAATACAGCAGAAGATTGAGCATGTTCTAAGTTTTTTTAAAATCTGACCTCAGAAAATCTGAGTCATATGGACTACAACGTGGATTTTTGAATGAGGTCTATGGGGATGATTTTATAGTTGTTTTTTGGCGTTTTTAAAAATGCCAATCCACGTGGATTTCCGAATGGAATTGCTTGTCGTGTAGATGGACCCAAACTATTGGGGGACAAATTTTGAAAATTTTCTTTGGGTTTAAAAAACTTTTTTTTTGCCACAGAAACCCAAACGAGCTCCCCCTTTTTTTTTTTCAGGCACTATATGAAAGAAAGGGACTTGATTGGCTGCTATAGGCAACAAAGAAAGTCTTAGGGTGCGTTCAAACGGCAATGACAAAATACCGGTTGGATTATCCGACCAGTATTTTGTAGGGGGACGGCTTTTGTCCGCAGTTTGAGAATTCAGTGGAAGAATGTTCTAAGTTTTTCGTTACTCCCGCGGTGTCAAAATCCGTCCAGTAGAAAATCCGTGCAGTGTGGACTACACTTGATACATGAGGCCCATCATATTTTGGTCTGGGACTTGTCAATCAAAAAAAGATTAACCTATTGTTGCAAAAATTGAAAATTTTTGTATAGCTAGGTTCTGGGAAATCCTGCACCAACTCCATAAAGTCGCAATTATCTTTGAACATGCCCTAAATACCTAAAAGATCACTAGCGGTTACTGAGTTATTTTAAACGGTGTCATCGAGAGAGCAAGTGAGTGAACAAATACTCAAAGACTACAATGGAAGTGTACTAGAATGGTTATGCTTCTCTATCCCTGTGGAGCTAATGAAGGGTGAATACAAGGTACGGCATCCATTGTTTTTCACAATAAGTAGGTGTAACGATTTTGGCCCACACAGCCAGAAAACCGTCCTGGAACAGGGTCCGCGGGGCCCACCGCAGGCAAATGGTAATACCCGCAGGGGGTACCGAAGTGCAGGTCTGGAAGGCTGGACATGGGGGTTGATAAAGGGGATGCCAGTGAAGGTGTACTGGGGAACGATCCCCCATCCCGGGTAGGTAGAAAAGGTATAGGCCAGCAGGTGCAGAGTAAGCATAGGCGGCTGGTGCAGCGGCAGATGTCCAAAGGAAACGTGACTATGAACCATATAGAACCCAATGCGCAGCCAAGGGGTCAACCCTTTTTGTGCTGAAAAGCAACAACAAACGACCTAATAAAGGGGTAGGAGGTCCTTTATGAGCCAGGGTTACTACGGGGCAGGGCCAAGGTACCTGACCCTTAAATGTGGTGCAGGACGCGCGCGTGCCCGAGGGAGCACGTGGCGCACGGGATCGGGAAGCTGGGGAACACGGGGGGTGAGGCCCTCGGGATGAAGGACAAGGACAGGTGTGGGGAAAAGAGCCAGGGCCCCCCTGGGGATGTCGCAGCAGGGCCCGGGACACAGGGCACGGCACGTGTCGCCATAGCGGGGGCCGCAGCGTGAACCGTGACAGTACCTCCCCCCTTAACCCTCCCCTCCGGGTCCCCGGGTACCACAAAACGGTTTTGGGGAACCACCTCCCCCCGGACCCCCGGAACTGTCGTCAGAGGAGGTGTCCAAAGTCCCGAAAAACTTTGGACCTGGGGGAGAAGAAGCAGAAACGTGGGAGGGGGGGGGGTGGGTGGGGTCAGAGGTGTCCCCTGCAAACCAGAGGCTTTTTGCGAGTGAATCTTCCACGGCACAAGAACAAACAGGCAGAAAACGGGGGGGCGGGCCCTGCTCCAAGGGGCGGCTTGGGGCATGAGAGTACAATGCTTTCCCCTTTGGGACGTTCAACCCGTTCGCCAATCCGGGGATGGACGGAATGGAACCATGGAACCCGAGCAAAAATGGAGAAAAAAGAATTTGGCGGGACTAGAAGGAGATGCCCCTCTTGGTGGGAACCTCCAATTTTAGAGACACAGGCGGTTTGGGAACTGGACTGGCCCTTCAGAATCTCCCCGTTAACGGATAAAAAAACGTAGTTTTTTTTCCGAGGGAAACAGCAGGCAGAACTTCTCCAGTAGGGAGGAGGGTAAGTTTCGGAAACCCGGAGCCCCAGAAAAGGGGGGCACTTCAGACGCATCACCAGTGAAAAACGGGGGGTGACTGGGTGGTCAAGGGGACGGCACACCGTTTTTCGGGTAACTTCCCCCACAACCCATGGTGCTGATTTTTTCCGGGGGCAGCTGGGCGGAGGGCAGTTCTTCGGAAATGACGGGTACCACCGCGTACAGGCACAGTTTAAACTGCGTCGAGGGCGCGTTCCTCGTGGTGAGATGAGTGCGGTTGACCCCCATGGGCTCATCTTGGAAAAAAACACAGTGTCAGGCGAGGGGGGCTCGTGGTTTTAGGTACAGGCGTGGAGGCTTGCGAGGCCGGGGGGCGCTGGTGCGGCGTAGCTCAACCCCTCTAGAAAAAAGGATGTCGATCCGGGTAGCCAAAAGCGATGAGGTCGCCAATGTGGTGGGTAGGTCACGACCAGCCAACCGTCCTTAATGCGCCACGGGCCCCCCCAAAGGGCAGAAAACGAGGGCCCATTGTTCCAGCAAGCTCAGAGGCCAGGGTACGAAACGGATGGATATTGCCCCCACATAAATCGCCCTGACAGAACCGAAGTAGCGATGAAGCACAGATTGTTTTTGGCCCCCAGGTACTCAAAGGTTCCCCTAAAGGCATCGGAAACCCCGGGAGGTCCCCTGTCAGCGGATCTCCCCCCTCCCCCACGGGGGGTGAGACCCAGGCCAAGGGCTTCACCGACAGCGGGCTAATGTTGAAGGCCCCTTGGCACGGTCAGAAGAAAATGGGGGGGCCAGGCCCTCAAAATGGAGGTGAAACTGATTAAAGGGAAACCCGCGAACGTATGGGGGTTCCAGAATAACGGGCGGCAGAGGCAATGCAGGCTAGGACTGGACATGGCAGCAGGGGGGCGGGGCCACAGCAGGTGGGGAGCGGGTTAGGGGCCCAGTGAGCTGACTTCGCCAAACGGTGGTGATGTCTGCAACTTACTGAAAATTGCCCCAGGTGGACCCATAGGGTTCACCACAGCACCAGTCAGGCAAAGTCACTCCGGGGGACCCAATTTGATGGCGTTCTTTCGAAAACGATTTCTGGCCACCAGCCAAAAAAAACCCCCGGAACGGGGATCCGCAGGGCCCCCGCGGGCAAGAGGGTAATACCGCAGGGGGTGCCGAAGTGCAGGTTGGAAGGCGGGACACTGGAGTTGATAAACGGATGCTCAGTGGGGTGTAGCTGGTGAACTTTTGCCCTTCCAGGTTTGTGCGGTATAGGCCACAGGTGCAGATGAAACAGCAGTAGGCAGGCTGGTGCGGGGCAATGTCCAACGGGAAACGATAGACGTAATGAACCTTGATAAACACAGCAATGCGCACCCAAAGGGGGTCAAGCTCTTGTGCTGAAACAAAACAAACTGACCTGAGTAAAGGTAGGGGGTTCCTTTATGTGCCAGAGGTTACGGGGTCACTGGGCAGGGCCCAAAGGTACTCAAATCCAAATGTGGTGCAGTGACCGCGGCGGCCCCTAAGGGAAGTGTGCGCCGGTTTTCGGAAGCTGGAGGAAGCACGGTGGTGGGGCCCCTCAGGAGTGGAAGGACCAGACGGTGGTGCAAAGAGCCGGGACACCTGGGGATCGCAGCACGGCCGGGACACGGGAGCACGGGCACGCTGTCGGCCCTGCAGGGGCCGCAGGTGAACCCCTGACAGTGGGCCCCCACAGACCCCACCTTAATGACAATTTAGGAGATGTTTTACGGTTCAAAGGTCCATCAATCTTTGTGTCTTACAAATATTAACATAAAGTATTATTAACAATGGATTCTATAATTTTTTATAGGAGAAGCTCAATATAAGCAAATATAGTTGTTCAGGGATACAAGCTCAATCTTGCCCTTTATCCTCAATAGTAGTGCTATGTCAAACACAATCATGGCAAGGAAGATAATATAGCTGAAGGCAAAATTCAGCATTATCCTATTTTTAGTGTACATAGAAAAATAATGTTTCTGCGTGGCCTACCCTCAATAGATTCATCAAGTTGTTTAACAGTTTGATGCACATTTATTCTAGGCAGCCTCGTTTATCTCTCAGTGATGCACCAACTATACATTTTCTTAGGGGATGCCATGTGCTTCTAGAATCAAGGGAACTGTAATATATTCCATCCTCGAATTATTGGGAAAGGGGTTCTCGTCACCCTATTTCATAAAAGGAGCACAAAATCAAGCACATGAATGCCATCTTCATCGACAAACCTTGGGAAAAATTGGGGCATCTAAAGAGAGTCAAACTGAAATTACTTGTAGGAACGGTTACCCCACATCCTGGTTAGGTTTTTTGTGGGAAGGGTTTTAAAGGGGACTGGGTAGGTTCCCTTTTTATAGTAATTAATTAAAGTTATATCTTAATATTTTTGCCTGAAGGCATTTTGGTTCTTCTAGTAGTTTTTTCTTACGTTTTCTATGTAACGCCGGGGCACTTTATATAGGGGGGTTTTTCCTTTCCCGCTATCACCAAAAGGGGATCAGTAGTTTGTTTTTTGATGCCATGTACTTCTGGACATCAAGAAAAATGTATTAGTGTTAGCTTCCTGAATTATTGAGTTCAGGTGTCTCATCACACCTGTTGCAAACATTAGCACAAAATCAAGCACACAGTCATGCCATCTTCATCGACAAACCTTGGTAGTAGCATGGGTTATACTAAAGAGTGTGAAACTGAAATTACTTTGAGAATGGCAGTGTTTTTGAGACCTCTTTAAAAGCAAGTTTAAACATTTTTTAAAACTGTTTACCTGCCATTGTTTTAATGGCGTGCTATTTTTATAAATTGGTAGCCCAAACAGATTTTATATAACAGGGGCTCCAAATGCTAAACCATTGGGATGTAGAAATACCTATTTTCTGTTTTAACTTTCCCCCTCCTGGAAATGCCTCAGCACATGAAAAGGTGTAAGGGTTTTTACAAGGAACCACATTTTACTCTAAAACGGATTTTTTAACAGGGGAAAAAACAGTCAAAAACCAAACCCGTAGCGGCGTATCTTGAAGCTCCTGGACCCTAAAGCAAAGAGTAAAATGAGTCCCCTCAGTTACCATGTCTTATTTACAATACTGTTTTTTGATCTGTGGCAGAAGGGCTATTTGACCCTCCAGGCTGCTGTGTGAGGAAGACGTTTTCCTAATTCAGCCTGACTGTGCTCCTGTGTACAAAGGTCCAATAAAGATATGGTTCAATGACTTTAGTGACGATGCACTCCAAAACCTTAAAACCCCAACACTTGTGAAATTATTGGGAAAACAAAAGCAAGCACCAAGGGGATGACCCTTGCAAATGCCGTTTTGTCTTAATGAGCATAAATACCCTCAGAACTTCTCAAAATTTTGCAAAAAGGCTTTTTTATAAAAATGGGGGCTTTTATAGATGGAAAATGCCCAAACTTTTATTAAGGAGTTTTCTTCCTGCTGTTCACAGAGACACAGACAGTTCATATAACAAGTGATTGGCCTATCAGCTCGCATTCCGAGCTGACCCGTTAGGTGACATGAGGGCAGGACTTTGTAAAGTTTAGAAGACAAAGCTTAAAACCCAAAGATGCATTTTAATAAACAAACTTTGTTGCTGGGGATAAACTCTGCACGGGTGCTCATCACGGGCGTGACACAGTCCCCCGCACTGGTTCGTGGTCCAAACCCCTGGCATCCATGTAATGGAATTATGACCTCCGGTCCTGGACCCCCTCCTTTTCCCCGCCCAGGCTGCTACTCATCTCCTCCTCACTCCCAGACACCATTGCCACCTTCCGTTGGCTTCTCCATTCCCTTTTGTGAAGCCACATGCACGTGGCTGCTCTGTAAAGGGACACACTGGCTCTTCCTGATTTAAAAGGCCAGCACACGCCACCCACCTGTTGTTCGTTCAACCACTTTGGACTTTGGGCTTTTTCAGGACACCTCTCCTAGCATCCCACACTCAGTTATTGGTGTCCATTTATACATGTCTGCTATTCCTGTGCATCTGTTCCCGATTGCCTCCCTGTTAACGAGCTTCCGCTACGTTCCAGACCCAGTCTTGTCTACTGCCTGCCCTGACCTTACGCCAGCACCTGACCTCACTTGTATGCTGCCAACCTTGACTGTTTGCCTGTTCCCGACTATGCCTCTGCCATACGCAAGTCTACATGTTGGCTGTCACCTCGAGGACCTACGCTGGGAGTATTGATGAAGGGCTAATCTCATGGTACCTCATCAATTCCTCAACCCAATGGAGAGTTCAGTCTTGAAGGCAGTGCTGAAGATTTCTAAAGAAGTGAGTCTTTAAATAGCTCATATGGAGATTGAGTCCTAGATAATGCCACCACACCTTCATTCAGGAACCAGAGCCCCACTGATGGCACTCCTCTACAATGCTCAGATATTTCTGTACATTTCTATCAGTGATTGAGCATTCTTTTTTTAAAGCATGATCATAGGATCTCCCCAGTGTGTGTCAGTGCAGGATTTTAGATGCTGTTCCCCTTTAACATGACACATTTATTAAGGTAATCGTGCTTGTATTTTGGCTCAATATGCAGTAAAAATAATGGCATATATGCTTTACACCACATTTATTATGTGTTGTAAAACATTTCTAGACACTTTTGCAGCTAGTCCTGTGAAATGGGTGTTTCTTTATGCAAAGAGGGTGTGGCTTAGCATGTAAAATTTGTCGCAGTTAGTGGCATAAAGTAAGCCAACTAATAGAATGTGTAAAGTTAGACTAGACAGATCTAGCAACATAATTATACATGTGGCCCGTTTTAAGACTGTCTGGGAAAAGTTTACACTGTCTAAGTGTTAGACAATAGTGATAAGTCTGCCCAATAAAGCCCTGGTTTGCTGCAATTCTAGTTATAATCTTTATAATAAGCTTTTCATTCATTTATAGTATCATAATACATTAGGACCATTTATTATGACAATTTGCTGCAAAATACTGGCATGCACGCTTTAAATCAAAATTATTTGTTTTTTTGACATTTTAGACACTTTGCAAATCTTCTGGCAAAAGGGACTTAACCTCACTAAGTGGAGCATGGCTTAAAATAGGAAAAAAAAGTTTCAATTGGGGGGACAAAAACAACCAATTAAAAAAATTGTGAAAAATTCTCTAGACAGTGTAAACAAGCACCATTTTATTCATACACTTGATAAATCTTCTGCATTCGAAGACTGTCTAATAGTGTAAACTTTAGACAGTTTTAGGCTTGGATTGGCCCAAAGGGGAACAGGGAAAATCACTGGTGGGCCCCTAAACATGACAGACCAGGAGTTTCTTTTAAACTGCATATACAGTGCCTTGCGAAAGTATTCGGCCCCCTTGAAATTTTCAAACCCTTTTTCCCTATTTCAGGCTTCAAACATAAAGATATAAAATTGTAAAAAAAAGTGGCAAAATTGTGAATTTGGTCGAAAAATTTTTTGGATATTTTAAACTTTTGGTAAAAAAAAAAAAAACTGAAAATTGGGACATGGGAAAATTATTTGGCCCCTTAAGTTAATACTTTTAGCACCACCTTTTTTCTGCGATTACAGCTGCAAGTCGCTTGGGGTAGTCCCCCATCATTTTCACATCGAGAGACTGAAATTCTTCCCCCTTTTTCCTTGGGGCACAGCTTTTGGGGCTCATGAGGTTGGGGGGAGAGCGTTTTTTGAACACTGAAGGGGAGTGAGGTTGGATGGAGAGCGTTTGTGAACAGCGGAGGTCATGAGGTTGGGTGGAGAGCGTTTTGTGAACCGGAGCTCAGTGAGGTTGGATGGAGGTGTTTTTGTGAACAGCTGGGGGGCAGGAGGTTGGATGAGAGCGTTTGTGAACAGCTGGGGCTCAGTAGGTTGATGGAGGCGTTTGTAAACAGCTGGAGCTCAGGGGGAGGGTTGGGAAATGGGGAGAGCGTTTGTAAACAGCTGGAGTCGTGGGGTTTGGGAAAATGGAGGGCGTTTGGGGAAAACAGAAATTTTTCAGCTTTTCCCCCAGTTCTGGGTTTGGTTTCCCGCTCTGGACTTTTTGGCCTTTCCCTTAACCCCCGGGATACTTTTTTTTTTGGGGAACCCTTCCTTTTGAAAAATTTTGCTTTATTTTTTGGGTCATGGCCCTTTTTTAAAAGGGAAAAAACCCCGCCCCCAATTCCCAGGTCTTTTGCAGACCCCAACGGGTTTTTTCCTTCCAAAAGGGTTTCCCTGTTTTTGGCCCCCATCCCATTTCCCCATAAATTTAAAAACCCATTTTCCCTGTCCTGTGAAGAAAAAGCCCAAACCAGATCGCCACCCCATGTTTTGAAGTGGGATGGTGTGTTCAGGGGATGACCCTGTGTTTTTTTTACCCCAAAAATTTTTGTTTGGGGCCCCAAAAATTTTTGGTTTTTTTGGTTTCATCTGATCAAGCACCTTCTTCCACATGTTTGGGTGTCTCCCAGGGGGCTTGTGGCAAATTTTAAACAAGATTTTTTAGGATATTTTGAGAAAACTTTCTTTTTGCCAAATTTTTCCATAAAGGGCCAGATTTGTGCGTGTACGACTGATTGTTTTTCCCCATGGACAAAACCCCCCCTCCCACCTCGTTAGATCTCTGCAGTTCATCCAGATATCATGGCCTCTTTTGGGTGATCTCTGATCATCTTCTCTTTTTTGAGATAAAAATTTTTGAGGGAGGCGGTCTTGGTGATTTGCAGTGGTCTGATCTCCTTTATTTCAATATGTCGCTTCACAGTGCCCTTGGGATGTTTTTTTTTTTTTTTTTTTTAATTTTTTTGGGAAATCTTTTTATCCAAATCCACTTTAAAAACTTCTCCACAACATATCACGGACCTCTTTGGGGTGTTCCTTGGGTTTTATGAGCTCTCTTGCTTTAAAAAAGAACCCGAGACATCACAAAGCAGGTTTCCTTTATACGGGGACTTTGGGAACCCCCAGATGGATTTTAATTTATTTTCATCAGTATTTAGGACAACATTGGATCATTCAAGATCCTCATAACTTCTGGATGAGTTTGCTGCACGAAAATAAAGGGGCTGAATAATATTGCATGCCCCATTTTCAGTTTTGTTTTTTTTTTTTACAAAATTTAAAATATCCAAAAAATTTTCTTTTCCCTTCACAATTGTTTTTCCCTCTGTTGTTGATTCTTAGAAACCAAAAAAAAATTTAAAAAATTTTAAAATCATTTTTTTGAAAGCCTTTAAAATTCCCCAAAATTTTTCCAACAGCAAAACTATAACTAACCCGAGGGGTTGGCAAACCCTTTATGGGGGGGCGGCCCGAGGTGGCCCACCAAAACCCAACCTCTGCGGGAAAGCATGCCGGGTTTGGCCACCGCTGTTTTCCCTGCACTGTAAACCCGGAAACCCCTGGGCCCGGCAGGGCTCGGCACCCGGGGTCAAAGTGCCCGGCCCCCGGGGGCCCCCTTCCGGCAGCCCCAGGCCTAACAAAAAGCGGCATTCGGGGACCCGCCCGCACCCCACGTTTAGGGGCTTTGGCGGCCCCCGGGGCGTTTTCAGCTGGAAGCGACGCGAGGGGTAATGACCCCCCTCGCGCCCGCTGCCTGCCCCCGGGGCGCACAGCCGTCATAGGCTGTTGAAACCCGAGGAGCGACGGAGGAAGATTCCCCAAAACGGAAAAGAAGAAACAGAAGAGAAGGGCCCCCCGGGCGGGGAAGGGAGGTGATTAAAAAGGGTTTATTATTTTATTTTTGTAATTATAAAAACACTGGGGGGGGCTGCTTTTATACGGGCCCGGGGGGGGAGCGGGTTTTAAAATACGGGGTTTTTAAACCCTTCTATATAAAAATTTGGGGGGGAACTGGTTTTATATAACGGGCTGGGGAAGCTGCAAATTACGGGCCTTGGGGAATTTGCAGGATATATACGGGCGGGGGAGCGGCTATATACAGGTTTGGGGGAGTTTGGCTTATAACGGGCTGGGGAGTTTCCCCCAAAATTTTCAGGCGGGGGAGCTGGCTATAAACAGGCGGGGAAGAGGCGTATAACAGGCGGGGGAATTTTGGCCAAAAAAGGGGTGGGGACCCGGGCAAATTATCCCAGGGTTTAAGCGGGTGATAAAGAGGTTTTGGGTAGCTGGCGAAAAAACAGGCTGGGGAAAGCTAAAAAAATTTTAAAATGCGGGGAAAAGCTGGCAAAAATAAAGGTTTGGGGGAGCTGGCTATAAAAAGGCTGGGGAGCTGGCTATAAAAAGGCTGGGGGAGCTGCAAAAACAGGCTGGGGGAACTGGATATAAACAGGTTTGGGGGGGGCTGCAAAATACAGGCGGGGAGCTTGCAAAAAACAGGTTTGGGGGAGCTCCCAATATACAGACGGGGGGGAAAGGTTTGGCTATAAAAAGGCTGGGGGAGCTGTCTAAAAACCCCTACGGTTGGAGTGTTTGGCTATATACGGGCTGGGGGGGAACTGTTTAAAAAAACAGGCTGGGGAGCTGGCTATAAACAGGCTGGGGGAAGCTGCTATATACAGATTTGGTTTGGGGAAGCTGTGCTTAAACATTTGGGTGGGAGATGCTGGCAATAAAACGGGCGGGTTTTGGGGAGAGTGCTGGTATACCGGGGCGGGTTTGGGGGAAGAGCTTCAAAAAACGGGCGGGGGTTGGGGGGGAGTTTGGCTATAAAAGACAGGCTGGTTGGGGGAAAGGGGCTTCTAAAATACAGCGGGTTTGGGGGAAGAGCTGGCTAAAAAACTGCTTGGGGACCCGGGCTATATACAGGCCGGGGAGTTTGGCTATATACCCGCGTGGAAAAGCGGGTTTATAAAAACAGGCCGGGGGAGGGGTCTATAAACGGGCCCCGGGGGAGCGGCTATATCCCTGTGGGGTGAAGTTTGGCAATTTTCCCTGCTGGGGGGAAAAGCTATTTTAAATACATACTTTCCCAACTCTCCTTTTTTTGGGGGGGGGGTTTCCCGCTAAGGGGGGTCCCCCCCCCCCGGAAAGGAGTTGGCTTTTCCCCCCCTTCCCCCCCCCCCCAGGCAGGGGGGGGAACCGGGGCGCAAGAGTACACTTGGGCTAACTCGGGCGCCGCGGGCCGCCCTACAGCCGCAGCGTAAAGCCCCAGCAGTACAGTGAAAAGGGAAAAGGAGGGATCTTTCCCCCCTCCCCCCTTTCTCCACCCTGTTTTTGTACAGCCCGGTGTGCGCGTACAAACGGGGTCAGTGTGGGCAGGGGAGGGACCCCGGGGCGGGCTCTCACTCTCCTGCGACGCTGGGGAACTACTCGGGTGGGGCCAAGAGATGCCCCGGAAAGCGGCCGGGAAATCCTTTGGTGGGGAAAGTGGATTTTATTATTTTTTTTTTAAAAAGTTTTTTGGGGGGCCCAACCTGGCTACAAGGGGGGGTCAACCGGGCAACGGGGGGGGGCAACTCCTGGCAACAATGGGCGGGTCAACCCTGGCAAAGAGGGGGCACTACCTGGCTAAAATTTGGGGTGTTCTAACCGGCAAAAAGGGGGGGAAAAAAACCGGGCCCTAAATTTGGGGGGGCACAACCCTTTGGCTACAAAGGGGGGGGGCACTCCTGGGCCTACAAGGGGGGGGCACTCCCTTTGGCTACAATGGGCACTCCCTTGGCAAAAAAGGGGGGCACTCCCTTTGGAAAAATTGGGGGCCCACCCTCCCCTGGCTAAAAAAAGGGGGCATTAAACCGGGCAAAAAAAGGGGCCCATCTACCGCAAAAGGGGGGGCATCTACCTGGCAAACAAAGGGGGGAAACAACCTGGCTAACAAAGGGGGCATCTACCTGGCTAAAAAAAGGGGGCATCTACCGGCAAACAAAGGGGGCATTTTACCGGGCCCTAACAAAGGGGGAAACTCCCCGGGGCAAAAAAAATTTGGGGCTCCCTTGGGTTTACAGAGCAGGCTCTACCGGCTAAAAGAGGGGGCATTACCGGGGCTACAGAGGACATCAACCCGGGGGCTACAGGGGGGGCATCTACTTGGCTACAAAGGGGAAAATTTTCCCCTGCCTGTAAGGCCCTACCCCTGGTTAGGGGGGGGCTACTACCTTTTTTAAAATTTTGGGGCTACAAATTTCCCAATAAGGGGTTTCTCCCCTGGCTTTTTTCCAAAGCCTTTAAAGGCATTTAAAGGGGGAGTGGGGGGGGCTTTTTGAAGGGGAAAGGCCCCGCCGTAAAAAATGGGGGGTGACCAGGGCAAATTTTTAGCCGCCCGGGGCAAGCGGCGCGCCCCTCTACAACTCCTGCTTTTTTCATTTTCCCAAAATTTTGGCAACTATTGTCTATAAAACTGGCTGGGGGAGGAAGCAAACAAAAAATAGGGCTGGGGGGGAGGGGTTTAAATCGGTATCCCTGGCTGTTTGGGGAATTATCTGAAATACGGGCTGGTGGGGAGAGTTATCTGTATACGGCTGTGGGGGGATTTTTTATCTGTAAAACAAGCAATTTGGGGAGACTATCTGTAAACAAGCAAGGGGGGAGAGCAATCTGTAAACAACCCTAGTGGGGGGGAGCAAACTGTTTACGGGGGGGGTTGGGAGAGCTATCTGGATGCGGGCTGGGGGAGAGCTACTATCGTAACTGCCTGTGGGGGGCTGTCGTAAACTCCCTTTGAGAACCTGTTTTATTTTCCTGTGGGGAGCTGTAAACGGCCTGGGGGGACCCGGTAAACGCCTGGGGAGCAAACCCTTTTTTGTACACTCCCCTTTTGGGGGACCTGAAAATTTTCCTTGGGGGAGCTGTATACGCCTGGGGGAAACCTTTAAAACTATATACCCACTGCCAAAAAGGGCCCTATATCTATATCCCTTTCCTAATTGAGGTGGACCTATACACCTGCCTAACTTAGTGGACTAATATAAATATAAGTAAGGAGTTGCTGGAAAAGTGAGGATTCTAATAAATATGTGTCTAAATCTGCAGGGATGAGTGTATGTCGGGAGAAATCAGCATGAAGGTGTCAACCGGATGGAGAAGAAACCGGAATGTGAACGACTTACTGGAGCAATGTCACATGTGAGTCACTAAATGTGCCTGAAATGTAATCTCTTACATGTTTGCAAAGTGTAATGGTTTATATTCAGTAATGGTGTGGCGGTATTATTCAGTCACTATGTGGTGGAGAGATGTGTCGGTATTATTCAGTCTCTTTGTAGTGTTGATTCGTAGCGTTTTTATTATGTCACTTTGTGGTGGTGGTGGTGTTGTTGTATTTTTCAATCACTATGTGGTGGTGGTGTTGTGGTATTATTCAGTCAAAGTCTGCTGAGCACCTGTGTACACTGCTATCTACTATAATATGGTCACTGTATAGTGGAAGTATGGCAGAGGTATGGGCTAAGCAGCCGTCACATCCTTCGTATTAATTGTTGTGCAGCCCCACTTCCCAACGTTTCTTCCCTGCTTCGTGCCGACGTCGGCGACACTTTGCGGTAACTAAGGTATTTTTCAGTTGCAGTTTCGGCACTTGGTCTCAAAAAGGTTCGCCATCACTGAACTAAGAAAACATCAAAGGCATATAGGGATTTTTAAAAAATGGATTTCTGCTAAGGATATATGAAAATTTGGGGTTCTTAGTTCACAATTTTGATCAAAAGTGCTTAAGCTCACCTCCTGATTTTGTCAAGGGGACCCCAGTACAGGTGAGTCCTAACACTACAACGTTACCTCTCTTGGAGCTTGTTCAGACTTCCATACCTCAGGGAGCGAAAAGGACTAGCTACTGAACACACTGCACTGATTTAAAAACCTGTGGAGGTGGGCGGAGTGCAAAAAGCTAATGAGGCAGCCACTCCTCATACAAACTAAAAATACACTATTTGGCTCTGCACATCTAAAAACCTTTTTTGAAAAAAATGAGCATAGGTGCACACTGGCACGGCAATAACATACATATACATTCCAAATGTCAGCAGCACACTATCAACTAAGAAAACATCAAAGGCATATAGGAATTTTTGAAAAATGCATTACTGCTAAAGATATATGAAAATTTGGGGTTCTTAGTTCACAATTTTGATCAAAAGTGCTTAAATCGGGAGGTGAGCTTAAGCACTTTTGATCAAAAATGTGAACTAAGAACCCCAAATTTACATATATCTTTAGCAGTAATGCATTTTTCAAAATTTTTTATATGCCTTTGATATTTTCTTAGTTGATAGTGTGGCGCTGACATTTGGAATGTATGTTATTGCTGCGCCAGCGTGCACCTATACTTATTTTTTTCAAAAAAGGTTTTTGGATGTGCAGAGCCAAATAGTGTCTTTTTTGTTTGGAGCCTGAAATGTGGTAATAGGTTGAAAAGTTCAAGGGTGGCGAATACTTTTGCAAGGCACTGTACATCATTGGGAGAGGCCAAAAGATGGAAAGAAAGAGGCAAAAAGTAATGGACAGAGTATAAGAGGCATGTAGAGTAGCTGTTGGGTGGGCCATCAAAACTCAACTCCTCTGGTGTGCCTCTAGAATGAATGTCACCCAAAAATTTCCAATATTAATCCTGGAATATCAAAATATAAATATGCAGAAAAAATATCCCAAATAAAAACATAGGGTAACATGTCCAAAAATTGGCATCACCACGGCAGTTTTTAGGCACATTTAATCAGTGTAAAGTGCACCTGAAAGTAAGATCCTTTCAAAAATCTGGTGTCTGGTATATCTTGCATAGTAAACTTAATACGCCCGATTAGGCGCATTGCGCCAGTCGCGGCGCATAGCGTATCATTGCTAAGGTGTGTAATGTGCCTATCGGGGTGCATAACCTATCATTACCTATGTGCCTCAATAGGCGCATTGCGTTATGGAGGCGCATTACAATGTACTGCGCCCGGCATATAATGCGCCTAGTTTTGGTGTAAGACAGTTCATTTACATCGAGAATAGGGCGTCAAAAGTGTTTCTGCCGCAAAATAGACCAAAAAAAACACACTTTTGTATTGAGACATATCGCCCATAACTTTTATTATCACTAAATAAAACATATATAAGATAGACTCACCAATACCTGGAAGGCCAACACAATTCCTCTAATGTATGAGATGCTTATCCAATTCCTGTAAGGCACTGATGATTACCCAAACTGTGAAAAAAGAGTGGTTGCAAAAGGTAACCAGACTATACTATCCCTTTTATATATACCCTATTGCAGCCCTTAGCCGGACAATCGCCCTGAAGAGAGCGGCCCCACAGACTTCAGCTGTTGTACCCTAAAGAAACCATACTACTGAACAAATAGTAACATTCCTATAAAGAAAACTATACTCAGACGCTTTTCTTTCAGATGTGACTGATCTCCTTAGTGGGCAGAAATAGGAGAAAAGGCACAAAAACAATAACAAACAGTAACTGAGAGGGTAATGGAGTGAAAGGGGTGATCCATGATCTATTCATGCTCATTGGTCCGTCTGGGTATGAGTAAAAATAGAAAATAAACCTCATACTTACCTCCTGGACAGTCTTCTTCACATCCCAGCTGAAACACGGAACGTTCATCATTCATGTGAGAGGTCACGTGCACGTGATGTTGTGGCCTGTAATTGACTGCCGCTGTCATGTGAACAATGAACGTTCCGTGCTTCAGCTGGGATGAATGGACCGCCAGCCGGGAGTGAAGGATGTAATGGCTGGGAGGAAGTGGATCAACTGGACTGAAGCAAGCGGTGGTACAGGCCACACCAGGGAGCAGAGTCTAAGTCGGTCCTGGTATTCACCAGAGCCTGCTGCAAGGCGGGATGGACTTGCCGCTGTGGGATTCCACCAGGTCGCTACCTCTGACGTGACTAGTTTGCGAAGGCAGCCGAGGTGCAGCGAGGTACCAAGTCGTCAGGCAAACACGTAGTTGGAGACCGGCAGGTCAGGGCAGGTGGAGAAGGTTCGTGGTCGGAAGACGAGACCCAAAGGTTCAGTACACGGGAATCACAAACGAAGCTTCGGAACGCTTTCTCAGTAGGCATAGTGTGCTAAAGATCCAGCAGGGTCATGTAGGAGGTGGAGCCTTTATATAGGACCAGCGGCCGGCAAACCACCAATTAGCGGCGTGCTGGCCCTTTAAATCTCAGTGAGCTGGCGCGCGTGTGCCCTAAGGGACGGCGACGCGCGCACCGGCCGGCAGGAGCATGTGGAAGAACAGGAGCGTGGCTGGGTGAGTACATGCGCTTCGGGGAACGAGTGTCACCGTGGCCCGATACACGGACCGCGGCACTACTCACCCCCGGCAACAGGCACATACTGGATCACGAATGCTTCCGCAGCCCAACTTGCGGACTGCGGCGCCATTCGTAACAAAGGAGACCGCCCGGGAGATAAGTATGACTTTTTTATTTTCTATTTTTACTCATACCCAGACGGACCAATGGGGCTAGTGTGCCCCAGGGAAACCATGTAGTCCTATTAGGTAAGCCGCTAAAATGAAATTCCACTGACAGACCCCTAGAATAAAGTTCCACTGGTGGACTCCAGCACCCCAGTCCGACACTGGACAGTAATTATATATCTGCCTCATTGTCTCTGTTCTGCGAACAAAAGTAGATTCAATATTGTTTACTTAAGGAGACAATATATAATTATAAGATATACGGATAATAATAGATGTGACTTTTCCTGCTCATTAACAGCAGCCATAGAGACCACATGACCAAAACAAATAGTGTGCTGGCATACAATGCACAATGGCACAAAGTCAGCACTTATGTTGACACAGAACATATACGATAACAATAAGGGGCTTTGTATTAAAATCATGTGCTATACACATTCATTTCATGACCTATCGGGAGGATAAACAAAACTTTCTGTCCTCCAGAACATCACATATGTGCATATGGAGAGGACAGGTGGATATTTTCTTATATTCTCCCAGAATTAAGACTCTTATTTTCATTGAAAACGCTGATGGAGTAGAATACAGCGAGTAACAAGCCTATGATTAATTACCTCCAGATACCAACCTGACAGGTCTGTGAGCTGCTGGACTGTGTTGAAATCCCATCATTTCTAGGCAATGCAATGAATACTTTGGGTTGCTGGTGTTACGGTAATAGGGAGGCTGGCAAATAAGCAGCAGTCTGTTTGAATGTTTGAATGTGTCTTTTTTGGTAGATGGACCCTTTTCTTGTATCTCTTACCTTTTCTTAGGAGAGAGAAGAAACTAATTTAACAGATGTACCCAGAGGTGTAACTTGAAGCCCCAGGGCCCCAATTCTAAGCATTTATGTGGGCTTTCCATCTACCGTGTACCAGTTATGATACAGGTTTTTCAACTCTGTGAATGAATTGTAAAGTGCAGGCAGGTTCCAGGCGTCAAAGTGGATGTGCGTGTGGATGTTGGGCCTACCGGGGGGTTGCTGAAGGTTTGTAGTTACGGAAGTTACGAAAAAAGTAGGTTGTCCCTGCAAATTATGCTCTGGTGGGGATATACCAGACACGACACCGCCTCGGCTCATATAGAAATAGGAAGTCCAGGTGCTGCTACAATATCACATCCAATTAAAAATAATTTTTTATGTGATACAAAATAAGTAAAACCATACAAATTTGCAAACACCAGCATGGATGAGCATAGGAGTGTACATGCGTTACGAGGAAGTAACTCAAAGGCTCTTACTTGGTCTACAGGCTTTCCATGTTTTCCCGATTTCTCATTTCCAATTGTTGCCACCCAAGGACAGTGTGGCCTAGTTCACATCTAACATACATCTGCTGGCATAAATCTAATGCCTTTATTTAGTAGATGACAGCAGTTTAAAGGTGGAATAATCTATTTTCAACTTATAGCAGTTACAGAGGTGCAGAATTAGTTTACCTACACTAATCTCAACCAAATCCATTAGACAGTTGTTGGTCAAAGGCTCTTTTAACAACTATTTTTGCCGTTTCACCATAAACATGCAATATTGGCAAAGCTTGACAAGCATGTATATTTCAGTGGGGCTAGGGAAATAAATTGCTGCCAGATTTTTTTTCCAGTTGCTTATCTTCTGTAGGAACAAAGTATCAGGTCTGCTGAAATACAGGATACCACCCATACAAAAACACACAAAAAAGAATGCTAAATACCATATTAAAAGTAATATGTTATTAAAGGCAAATTATAAACAATCAAATAATAAAGTATGAAAGAAAAAAACGATGTCAACAAAAAACAGGTGTGACAACATGTGGATGAAGTATACAAAAAAACTGGGCTCCCTCCAATTCAAAAGGCATTACACAGTATCAGAAGTTTTTTTTAGAAAAAAGTATACAAAAGCCATCCAAAAAAGGAGGGATAAATGATGTAATCAAAAGACCCATATAGATATACTCCACAGAAGTGACACCAGACCAAACTTCTGATACTGTGTAATGCCTTTTGAATTAGAGGGAGCCCAGTTTTTTTGTATACTTCATCCACGTTACTGCACCTGTTTTTCTGTTAACATCGTTTTTTTCTTTCATACTTTATTATTTGATTGTTTATAATTTGCCTTTAATAACATATTACTTTTAATATGGTATTTAGCATTCTGTTTTGTGTGTTTTTGTATGTTTGAGTTGTAACCATACATTATGATTTTTCGGAGGTGTATTTACAATAATACCTAGCCAATGCATTCTTTTCGAGCTGTTTTTCTTTTTCTAATGATACCATCCATATACAGAACACAGGGCTGGGTTCGCATCATGCTCTTTTTTCCATTGGTTTTATCCATTGGAATACAGTGAAAAAACATATCATGAACCAAAGAACAAATGTAGACTCTTTTGGACTACATTTTCTCCATTTTCCTGCAGTATACATCCTGTGATGCATTATGTAACATCAAAAAGTGCATGTGAACTATTTACTTATTTCCTGCAAGTATTTACTGCAGAAGATGTGCCGGGGGCCAGGAAGTGAAATATGTATAAATATTTCTAACACATATCACATGGTGCATTTTTTCAGAGGAAATATGCCATTTACATAATACACAGACACATGGTCATTGTTATATAGTTTGCAAGGCCGAAAAAAGACAGACGTCCATCCAGTTCAGCTTATTGTGCTATAGTGTTGATCCAGAGGAAGGCAAAAACCCCCATGAGAAGAAGCCAGTTGTCCTCATTTTACGGAAAACATCCCTTCCCGACTGGCAATCAGAATAAATCCCTGGATTAACAAACCTTCTCTGGAATCTGAGTCACTATAACTTGTTATATTATTAAACCCTAGAAATGCCTCCAGATGCTTTTTGAACTCTGTTAGTGAATTCACCAAGACAAGTTCCTCTGGAAGAGAGTTCCACAGTCTCACTGCTCTTACAGTAAAGAATCCCTTTCTATGTTTTAAGTAGAAACTTTCTTTCCATCGGATGTCCACTTCTTCTTGATACAGTCCTGGAAATAACTAGATCATGGGAGAGATCTCTATATTGACCTCCGTTATATTTATACATATTTATGTCCCCCCGAAGCCGTCTTTTCTCTAAACTAAATAACACTTATTAATCTTTCTGGATATTGTAGTCCACCCAGTCCTTTTATTATTTATGTTTCCCGCCTTTGAACCTATTCAAGCTCTACAAGGTCTTTCTTTTGCACTGGTGCCCAAAACTGTCCACAATATTCCATGTCTGGTCTGACCAGTGATTTGCATAACGGGAGTACAATGTTTTAGTCATGTAAATCTGTGCATCCCATGATTCTAACTGCTGCCTGACACTATCTGCTATAATATAAGGGGTTGTCTCACTGCAAGGATTGTTTTTTTATGTCCAAGATCTTGCAAAAACAAGTCACTTTGCAATATACACTCACCGGCCACTTTATTAGGTACACCTGTCCAACTGCTCGTTAACCACTTAATTTCTATTCAGCCAATCACATGGCGGCAACTCAGTGATTTAGGCATGTAGAATGGTCAAGACAATCTCCTGCAGTTCAAACGAGCATCGTATGGGGAAGATAAGTGGATTTGAGTGCCTTTGAACGTGGCATGGTTGTTGGTGCCAGAAGGGCTGGTCTGAGTATTTTCAGAAACTGCTGACTTCCTGGGATTTTCACGCACACCATCTCTAGGGTTTACAGAGAATGGTCCAAAAAAGAAAAAAATTCTCAGTGTGCGGCAGTCCTGTGGCGGAAATGCCTTGTGATGCCAGAGGTCAAAGGAGAATGGCAGACTGGTTCAAGCTGATGAAAGGCAACAGTGACTCAAATAGCCACCCGTTACAACCAAGGTAGGCAGAAGATGCATCTCTGAACCACAGTACGGCGAACTTTGAGGCAGATGGGCTACAGCAGCAGAAGACCACACGGTGCCACTCCTTTCAGCTAAGAACAGGAAACTGAGGCTCCAATTTGCCCAAGCTCATCGAAATTGGACAGTTAGAAGATTGGAAAAACGTTTGCCTGGTCTGATGAGTCTCGATTTCTGCTGCGACATTCGGATGGTAGGGTCATGAATTTGGCGTCAACAACATGAAAGCATGGATCCATCCTGCCTTGTATCAACGGTTCAGGCTGGGGGTGGTGGTGTCATGGTGTGGGGAATATTTTCTTGGCACTCTTTGGGTCCCTTGGTACCAATTGAGCATCGTTGCAACAATTTGTGGAATCTATGCCACGAAGAATTGAGGCAGTTCTGAAGGCAAAAGGGGGTCCAACCCGTTACTAGCATGGTGTACCTAATAAAGTGGCCGGTGAGTGTATGTCCATTAACAGTGTCCTACCTATTCCTAGATATCACCTCTTGTATGGGCTGCATCAGCTCCTTTAAGTTTACCGTTCACTAAGATTCACAATTCTCTTTTTTTATGTCACTTTTACCCAGAGTTTTTCCATTTAACAAGTAATAACTTGGATTTTTCCTACCCATGTGCATAACCTTGCATTTATCTGTGTTAAATCTCATCTGCCTTTTCTCTGCCCAGACCTCCAACTTATCCAGATACCTGTTAATTAATTTACACAGTTTAGTGTCATCTGTAAAAATGTATATCTTACTGTGGAATCCTTCTGTAAGGTCAATAATAAACATGTTAAAAAGAATAGAGCCCAATATTGACCCCTGTGGTACTCCACTAGTAACAGGGATCCAATCTGAGAATGTACCATTAATCAACACCCTTTGTTGTCTATCACCGAGCCAGTTACTTACACACTTGCAAACAGTTTCCTCCAGCCCAAGCATTCTCATTTTACTTACCAACCTGTTATGTGGCACAGAATCAAATGCTTTAGAAAAATCCATATATATGACATCCAATGCCTCACCCTGATCCAGTCTAGAACTAACCTGCTCATAGAAGCCGATGACATTAGTTTGTTAGGACTGATCCTTCATCCTTCCTTGCTGGAACGGTATTGTAACGGTCAGCGGTAGTGGATCGATGGTATAAGCCACGCCAGGGAGCAGAGTCTAAGTAGGTCCCGGTTTTCACCGGAGCCCACCGCAAAGCGGGATGGACTTGCTGCGGCGGGAGTCTACCAGGTCGCTTCCACTGACTTGCTTGCGGTGGCAGCCAAGGGTGAGCGTGGTACAGAATTGTCAGGCGTAGGCGAAGTTGTGAACAGGCGGTATGGTCAGGGCAGGCGGCAGAGGTTCGTGGTCAATAAACGTAGCACAAGGGTCAAAACACCGAAGACACTAGAGCACACTTCCAACGCTTTCTCTATATAGTCTATGGGCACAATAGATCCGGCACGGAAGTGCCGGGGCGGTAACCTTATATAGGACCAACGGCCAGCAATTAACCAATTACTGGCGCGCTGGCCCTTTAAATTTCAAAGAGCTGCCGCGCAAGCCCGCTGGGGGGCGCTCGTGCGCACGGCTGCCGGCAGAGATCTGCACAGAGACAGGAACGTGGCCAGGTAAGTCCTAGCCCTCGGGGAAGCGAGTGCGCCCGTGGCCCGACATGCGGACCGCGGCGCCACTCGTTCCCGGAGCGGGGGGTGTGCCCGCATCCCGACCCACGGCTGCGGGACCACCCTTGACAGTACACCCCGCCTCCCCCCTTAGGCCTCCCCTTCTTTTTTGAAAAAAGAAATTTCTTCAGTAGGTCACGATCCAAGATGTTGTCCTCCGGCTCTCAAGATCTCTCCTCCGGCCCGAATCCTTCCCAATCAATGAGGAAATATCGCCTCCATCTGATAGACTTCATAGCCAGGGGCAGACGATATCGAGATACCAGGGAGGCATGGATAAAGTTCCCGGCAGACCCAGAATCCAGGAAGGCAGGGGTCTGAAACGAGAGGCCAGCGTCCGTCGTGACTCGTACCGGCATAGTCAAACGTGGAGCGGGAGAATTAGCACCTAGGGACGCCTCTCCTACGAGACCTAGGTGCGATCGTTTCCCGGCCACGGGGGCCAGTCGAGGCAGACGGCGGGGACGTACTACGTCTCGGTTCTGGTGGAGCTCCTCTTGTCTCTCGGCGAAGCGAACATCTATGCAAGTGGCCAGGTGGATGAGTTCGCTCGGAGAGGACGGAAGGTCTCTAGCGGCCAGTGCATCCTTCACCCTGCTGGATAACCCCCATCTTAAAGGTGGCGCAGAGGGCTGCGTCATTCCAGGATAACTCCGAGGCCAGAGTACGGAATTGTACGGCATAGTTTCCCACGGAGGAGTCACCCTGGCGAAGATTCAGGAGCGTCGTCTCGGCAGAAGACGCACGCGCTGGTTCCTCGAAGATGCTACGAAATTCTTGTAGGAAGGCCTGTAGGTCTGCAGTCACCAGGTCGCGTTTATCCCAGAGGGGTGTTGCCCAAGCCAGGGCCTTCCCGGAAAGTAGGCTGACCACGAATGCCACTTTTGCCCTTTCTGTGGGAAACTGATCGGCCATCAGCTCGACGTGCATGGAGCACTGGGTGATGAAACCCCTGCAAAGCTTCGGGTCCCCGTCAAACTTAGATGGTAGAGGAAGTCAAAGCTTGGGGCCAACCGTAGCCAACGGAAAGGGGAGCGTAGAAGGAACCACAGGTGCAGGTGGCAGCAGCTGCTGAAACGTGAGGAGCTGTCGTGCCATGTCGTACAGCTGATCCAACTGCTGTGCCTGTTGCGAAATATTCTGCGCCTTCTGGGCAATGACGGACGTGAGGTCTGCAATACTGGGCAGAAGCACCTTGGTGGGATCCATGACCGGATCTAACTGTAGCGGTCAGCGGTAGTGGATCCGCTGGACCACCGCAAGCGATGGTATAAGCCACACCAGGGAGCGGAGACTAAGTAGGTCCCGGTTTTCACCAGAGCCCGCCGCAAAGCGGGATGGACTTGCTGCGGCGGGAGTCTACCAGGTCGCTTCCACTGACGTGACTTGCTTGTAGTGGCAGCCAAGGGTGAGCGTGGTACAGAATCGTCAGGCGTAGGCGAAGTCGTGAACAGGCGGTAAGGGCAGGGCAGGCGGCACAGGTTCATGGTCAATAGACATAGCAAGAGGGTCAGGGCAGGCGGCAAAGGTTTGTGGTCAATAAACATAGCACAAGGGTCAAAACACCGAAGACACTAGAGCACACTTCCAACGCTTTCTCTATAGGCTATGGGCACAATAGATCCGGTGCGGAAGTGCCGGGGCGGTAACCTTATATAGGACCAGCGGCCCTATATATTAATTTTAAAGAGCTTGTGCGCACACGCGCTATTGCCCACTCGTGCGCACGGCAACCGGCAGAGAGCCGCACAGAGTCAGGAGCGTGGCCAGGTGAGTTCTGGCCCTCGGGTAAGCGAGTGCGCCACTCGCTCCCGGAGCGGGGGAGGGAGGGAGGGCAGAAGAGACACGGGTGTGCCCGCAGCCCGACCCACGGCTGCGGGACCACCCGTGATAGGTATTATGCATTTATACTCCAGTATGGCATCTCTTCGAACAATTTCCCTACAACAGAGGTTGAACTTACTGACTAAGTTTCCAGGATCACTTTTTGACTCCTTTTTTAATATTGTCACCACATTTGATATGCGCCAATCCTTTGGAACACACCCAGTTACTTACAGTCCTTAAAGTGGTTGTCTCGCTACAAGGATCGCTTTTTATGTTAAAGATCTTGCAAAAACAAGTCACTTTGCAATATGTCTATTATACAGTGTCCCTACATTTTTCCTAGATATCCCCTCTTTATGGGCTGCATCAGCCTCAAGTCGCTATAGCTTAAGACAGACCTGTTATCTTTCCTGATAGGCTGACAGCACTGGTTGCTATAGCTACAGACCTGGCTTCTACTGCAGCCTAGTAGAAGCCAGTAAACACGCCTCTGAATTCAAAATGAAACTGAGAAAACAGGACGAATCAATGTAGTGAGACAACCCCTTTAAATGTTAATATAGGGGCCTGTCTATCACATTACTTAATTCCATTAGGCCACAGGGGTGTATATCATCAGGAACCTGGCGATTTGTCTACTTTATTCTTCTTAAGACAGAGCTGCACTTCTTCTTGGGTTAGACAAGAAACATTTAGGGCCACATGTCTGAAAAGAGGAGTTTCCAAGTAAGTTTTAAGGCGCATTAAATGAGTGTATAATGCGTCTGAATAAATAAACTTGCCAAAAATCTGGCATGTGGTATACCTTGTAAAGTATATTTGATATGCCTACTTTAGGCACATTCAAAAGTGTCAAATGTGCCTGGTTTTGGTGTACGAAAGTTCGTTTACATAGAGAATGCGGCATCAACAGTTTTTTGATGCAAAATATACCAAAAAAATGGTGCAGCCCTAATGGGAAATGTCGCCCTTAGGGTGGAGTTTACCTCATCCCTCTGCTCATCAACAGGAAGGTCATTTTTCTCAGTAAATACAGTGGAGAAAAAAATTGTTTAATAGGTTTGCTTTCTCCTCATCGACCACTATAATACCTCCCTCACTACTTTTTAAAGGGCCAGCATTTTCAGTTTTAATCTGTTTACTATTTATACAGTTAAAAATATTTTGGGGTTAGTTTTAGTGCCTGTTCCTACAGCATTGTTTTCAATTGGATTTACAGACGTTTTTCAGACTTGAAAACCGTCTGTAAACAGACTGTCAGCCGTTTCCCTTGACTTATTGATTTAACAAGAAAATCCGTGCAGTAGTTCACACTGCACGGATTTTCTGCCAGACGTTTTGTTTACACTGCTGGTGTAACGAAAAACTTAGAACATGTTCATTGATTCTTGAATCTGCAAAGCTTGAATCTGCAAACCGTGGGCAGAAGCTGTCCCACTAACATGCAAAAAAAACTACAAAATGCTGGTCAGATAATCCGACCGGTATTTTGTCATTATCGTGTGAACGCACCCTTACTCTCTTGTTGTTGTTATTTTACATATTTTATTTTTTTCCTTATAGTTTTTTAGTGCCTGTTCACTGCCCTCCTGTTTAAGTAGCTGAAGCACTTTCTTTTAGTTATTTATTGCCTCCTTTATATCTCTGTTGATCCACATTGTTTGTTTCCTGTTTCTAATCACTTTTTTTCCATAAGGTATCTACCTCTCACAGTGGGCGCTTCAGATGTTTTAAAAATCTCCCATTTATTTTCTGTTCTGTTATTTTTGAAGACCTTATACCAATCAATACGGTTTAGGGCCTCTCTAAGAAGATTATAATTAGCCTTTCTAAAATCCAGTGTTTTTGTGGCTCCTCAGCACAAAACTCTATATTTTGCCTCCAACCTGAACCTCTGTTACTCTGACAGGGCTGTTAGTCAATATTAATTAAGTCCAGTAGGGCCTTTCTTCTAGTCGGCTCCTGCACCAGTTGGGAAAGGTAATTATCTTTAGTTATTGACAAAAACCTGTTTCCTTTATGAGAGCCACAGGTTTCAGTTTCCAATTTATGTCTGGGTAGTTGAATTCATCCATAATAACAACCTCATTATGATTAGTTGCCTCTATTTGTCTGAGGAGTACATCATCCATGGGTTCTGTTATATTTGTTGGCCTCACAGCACAATTACATGACAAAAGCTATTCCCAATAGGAGGCAATAAAAGCCCTGATACTACTGGGAGATTTTGCACAGGTGCAGAAATCCGGTGAACACACCTATCCATGAGGGGATTAATTGCTTATTAAAAAAAATTGCACGTTGGATAAGAACCAGTTCACATCAGTATGCAGAAAAGCAACAGTGCCATGCAGGGGTGATGATGAAGTACAAAATGCTGATTAACAACCACTCACTCACCTACTGTCCATGAGGGTGGTGATTGCGAGTATTACAAGTGCACACAGATAAGGCTTATACATGGTGCCAGTGATACAGATATCTATAGTGCACCATGTTGACTTAGAACCAATTGATGATTCCCATACTGCCCAGCATATTCCAAGTGCCCAACACCAAAAACTGACACCACCTGCTCCCCAGTATTACAGGGCAAAACTGCAAACTGATAAAATATCAAACATGAGGTATTTGTTAATATTTTGTTTAAGATAAACAAGCTCGCAACCTACGTCAAGGGTCTTCATTACCTTATGTATGTGCAATACTAGCAATCACCCCTTATGGATAACAGGTGAGAGTAGCTGTTTATCAATATGTTTGCACTTGAGCAATCACCCCTGTATGGCGCTGTGGGTGTTCTGCATACTGGTGTAAACTGGTGGTTATCCGTTGTGCATTGTTGTAAGGACTTGCCCGGCGTATGGGGGTGTGTGGGGGATTGGTCATCAGTATTCTTCACCTGTGCAACTTTTTTTTCTGCCTCCTACTGGGAAACTTTTTCTTGCCCTGCCATTGTGCTGTCAGAATGGCTGTGTTTCTGTGTTTTTGGTTTTTTTTTGGAGGAGGGTTGCGGGGAGGGGGGGGGGATTAGAAGTATATGCCATTTAAACTTAGGCTGGATTCACCTACAATTTTATGCAGCTGTTTTGCACAGATACAGCATTGTTGTTTTTGGTGTCCTTTTTTCTTTATAAGCTTCTTTATAGGATATCAAAATCCCAGAAAGAGCTTATGTTGTAAATATTCTAAAATTACAAACATCACCAAAATGCTTATAAAAATTTATATAAAAAAACTCAAAATCACACCTTTTTTTTTACAAACATTTAAAAATTCTACAAAACAAATTATGTCCCAATACGCAAGCACCATTTTTTTGGTCTATTTTGCACCAAAAATACTCTTGACGCCATATTCTTGATATAAATGAACTATATCAAAACTAGCCGCTTTATACGCTGGGCACAACACTTTGTACTGTGCCTAAAAAAGCGCATTAAATATAGTAGCAACGATACCCTGTGAACTTCCATAATGCAATGCACCTATTGAGGCGCATTACATACACTAATAATGATATGTTATGCGCCTCCATAACGCAATAGGCGCTTTACATACACTAGCACTGATACGCCAAGAGCTGCGATTGCGCAATGCGCCTTTCCAGGCACTTTAATCTTACTACAAGGTATACCAGACGCCAGAATTTTTAAAGAATCGTACTTTCAGGCACACTTTACACTGATTAAATGCGCCTAAAAACTGGTGTGGCGACGCAAATTTTCGACATGTTGCCCTATGTGCGTAAAGGAGCCCTTCAGGTTGTATCATTTCTTGCCAGATCCAAAAAATTTTGGACAGTTCTACAGTCAAAATCTATGGGCAGCCATATACAGCAGATTGCTGACAGATCCCACCACAATACCTCATATTTATAGTCCGCCATATGCATTAAATATCTGTCATCCAAAATGTGCCATACACAGTAGCTTGTCAGAAGCTCCTGCTGAGATCAGTGAGATCTACCATCATTTACCTAATGTATATATCCAGATATCTGTATTTCCAATCTAAAATGTCAGGTTTGATTGCAATGCAAACATTTTACTCTCCAATACAGAGGTAGACAGTCAGCTGAGGATCCCCTGTGTAAAAACAGTATATGGGCCTCTTGTTATTCACTATATCATCAGAGAGCACCCTCTAATGTCTATCAATACACCAGTAAGTAATAGCTATGAAATTCATCAACCTAGGAATTCATTTGCAGTCTATACAACAGACAATTGATTCTAAGGTAAGAGGACCTCATCACCTACTGGGCCTCTGTGCAACTTTACAGGTTGCACTATTAGGCTATGTCCACACTGCACATGATTACGATCGTATCTCCGGCGCTTTTCGTTTTTTAAAAGCGCCGCAGATATGATCGCAAGTGCGGTCCCATAGCCGGCAATAGAAAAGACGAGTTGCTGTCTACACAGCTCGTCTTTTCTCTGCCCGTCTTTCGGCAGCAGCATATTATACAACATGTTGTATAATACGCCGGTGCTTCTCGTCCTCTTGACGTCTTCCCATACAATGCTATTGTATGGGGGGCGTCGGGGAAAACGAGAGAAGCCAGGCCGGGCTTTTGCACAAAGCGTGACAAAAGCGCGGTCCTGCATCAGAGAGAGAACGGCCGCTTTTGGGGCCGTTTTTCTCTGATGCAGTGTTAGACATAGCCTTAGTATCTGTCACTAACTTAGGAGCTCACTGTCCTGGTCCCAGTAGTTGTTTGGTAGGATCCACACAATGGAGCACCATTTACGTGACTGTTAGGAAGGAAGTAGTCAATTAAAGGGGTGATTCCACATTACAGGTTGGCTCATAGCTAGGTACAATCCAACCATGTTACACAATGAGAAGGGCAGTACGTGCGGCCATCCTCCTTAATTTCTATAGGAAATCCGAATGTAGGCGAGCAAGTTATATATTCCAATACTCGCTATTTTTGGAACTCTTATAGAAATGAATGGGGAGAATGGCCCACAAGCGCACCCTCTTCATTCTGTACAGTGTTCGGTTTGTAGCTGGCTATGAGCTGACCTGTAATGTGGAAGTTCCTTCATGGGATCAGCCCTTTAAGATTTTCTTTCTATGACTAAAAAATAAGGTTCAGAATCGATGTTTTCTCTATATCATAGGCAGACACAGCTTAAAGGGGTTTTGCCACGGTAAAATTGACGTGGGAAGCTTGCAAATTAAATAATAAACATTTTCACCATTCATTATTATTAAAAATTCTGTACTGTTTTTGTTTTAGCTGCTCCTTTAGTGATCCATTGTTTACAGCTCATCTCCAGGGGATACGACCAGGGCTGAGAGCTCCTCAGTCCTGGCCAGACATGCTCAGACATCACTTCTCCTCTCAGACAGCTACTGAATGTTCAAACCCCAGGTGCTGTCACTCTACTCCTGTCCTATGTATGCCATAGTAATTAGTCAAACAGTGCAAATAAATAAAAAAAAGAAAACTCAATCAGGTCTGTGCATTGATAAAGAGAAAAAAAATCCACAGGTTTGGTTCTTGCAGGGATTTGAACCTAGGACCCTTGAGGTATGAGGCAAAAGCTTTACCTCTGAGCTACATTGTAGCCACTCACAGTTTTAAACATAAACAGACCTTTCTTTGACTAGAGAGAGGAAAGGCATGGTGATGTCATCCTGCTGGGTCACATGATATGTGTCACGGATGCCCCTGCGACCCTCATCGCAGGTCGCAGGCGCATCCGTGCCCCGCTGCCGAGCGGCGCTGCGACCCGCATGTCGGGGTCGCGGGCGCGCTCATTCCCCGATCTGTCCCCCTGTGTACTTACCCGGCCATGCTCCGGCTGCAGCCTCTGCCCGCGGCGCGCGTGGCCCCGCTCCCTAGGGCGCACGGCCCCAAAGCAGTTTTTAAAAATTTAAAGGGCCAGCGCCCCAAAATTTGGCTTTTCCCGGCCCCGCGCCCCTTTTTAAAGCCTCCCTTTCTTCCGGGTTTCCCCCGGGGGGGAAATTTTTAAATTCCCATTAGCCTATGAGAAAGGTTCCTGAAGTCTTGTCTATTCCCATGAAACCAAAAACCCTTTTCCCTCCTTTCCCTCAACCACAAAATCTTGCCCCCCTTTTCCCCTGACCTTCCCTGGCCCAAAGCCCTTTTCCCCCCTGCCCTGCCCTTTAAAGCCTCCCCCCACTACTTCTTTTCCTTACGATTTTGTCCACGCTACCCCCGGGGTGCCTCCGTACAAGTCACGTCGGGGGTAGCGACCTGGTGGGACCCCCCGGCAGAAAGGGTCCATCCCGCTTTGCGGCGGGCTCGGGTTTTCCCCCGGGCCCCTACTTAGATTCCTCTCCCTGGCGGGGCTTACCCCATCCCCTTGCGGGGGTCCAGAGGATCCCCCCACCGGGCCCATGGACTTAAGTTTCCACCCATGGACCCCGCAAAGGGGGCCCTGCCTAGCCTGCGGGACCTAACCACCGTCATGGTAAAAGCAATCTCAGCAATACCCACGGGGCCCACCAGCTCACCCGTCTCCCCCCCCGCCATGATGAAGCGTGCCTGGCCCCCCAGACAACAACCCCTCCTGTGGGATCCGTTTAAACCTTCGGCTTCCCCCCAACCCCCCGCGGGGCCCCAAGGCAAAGTCTGCCCCATGCCCTCTTTTTTATGGGGATTCCAAGACTTGCAGGGGCTTTTTTAAACCTAAAATGTCGCTGAAAACCCGATTTTGTGGGGAACCAATTCCCTAGGAGAGGTAAAAGGGAAAACATTCGTGGTCAGCCTTTTTTCGGGGAAAGCCCTGGCCTGGGCTACCCCTCGGGGGACAGAGCGACCCGGTACCTACCCTCCCCGCCCCTTCCTCACCGAGCCGCAGGGGGGTTTTGGGGAAACCTGCCCGGGGCCTCTTCCCCAAAACCTGCCTTATGAGTCTACCCCAAAGGGAACCCCTCAGTGGGGGACTACGCGGCCCCATTTTGCATTCGGGCCCTGGGAGTTTCATGGAACGATGGGGCTTTAAAGCCACCATTTTTAAAAAAGGCTCCCACAGATCGGGATCCTTTTTTTAAACCCGTGACCCCCCGGGTCTCCTTGAGTGACCTTTTCCTTGGCCATTAGATTGTTATCCGTTTTTAAAGGGCGAGAAGAGGTCCCCCAGGAACGCAAAACCTCCCGGGGGTCGCCGTTTTCCCCCCCCCTTACGGGTATTCCCGGGAGGTAAACCTCAGTTGTCCCCCTGGGCTAAAAGGGGGAAACCATGCAAGTGGATAGAGCTCGTTTGACCCCAAAAAGGGCTGCCCCGGGGGCGTGAAAAAAAATCTATGCCCTTTATTCGTCCACAGCGTCCGGGAAATGCATGAAACCTAGGATACGTGGGAGAGGCATTTTAGGTGAAGAAATCCTCGCCCGGGGTTTGGCCCAAAGCCCCGGCCCCGGCGGTCCAAACCCCGGGGATTTTCCATTCCAAGTTTCCCCCTTTCCTGGACTCCTTTTCGGTTTGGAAATTTCGGGGAATGCTCCCTTTTTTTTGTTTAGATACAACCCCCCCGTGGTCCATTTTGGAAAAACCCTCCTGTCATCTCCCCCTGTCATTAAAGGAGTTCCCCCCGTGACCCATCCATACCGTACCGACCCCTTGCCCTTAAGGGGGTTTTAAACTACAAAAGGAGAAATTGGTGTTTTATTTTTCCCCCTGGGCCCCTCCTCATCTGTCCCCCCCGGGGCCTTGTGGCTGCAGCGGCATCCCCCTTTTGCCCCCAAGGGAAAACGGCGAAGTTGTACGTTGGGGGCAAGGATGTGATCTCGCTGTTTTGTGGCACCCCCCCCCGGTCCCTTCCCATTTCTTCGATACACCCACATCTTTGGAAAGGCCCTTCCCCTGCTCCATACCGGGAAATTTTTGGCGATGTGTTCTCCGAAAACCCAAGCGGGACTCTCCCCCTGCATCCCCTTTTAAAACCAACTGCCCAATTGATCTGCGGGCCCGGAACCTCTCCCCTCGGGGCCGAGTCAAACCCCGTCAGTACCCAGCCCGGCCAGGCTATGCCCGGCCTACATTAAAAAAAATTCTAAAAAGGGGATTTATTTGGGGAAAGTCCTCCCCCCCGCGGGGCCCCCGGGAAATTTTCTTGTAGAGAAAAAAGAGGCTCCCTTTTGGCCATGCATCGTTTACTGAGGGCTCAACAAGATCCCCATAAAGGGAACCCGGTATCCTCTCCCTTTTTTTTACTGAGCTCTTCGCCACCCTTCGGGGACCCCAGGTATTTTCTAAATGGGATCTGGGGGGGCTTATAACTCATTTTTTAAAAGAGAGAGGGCTAAAAGGGAAAGACTGCTTTTAAAAAAGGTTTGGGGAGTTTAGTCCCGGTAATGCCCTTTTGGAAAATCCCCCTGTTTTAACGAGCTCCAGCAGTTTTCCGGGAGTTCGTAAACTACATATTAGGACCTCCTGTAGTTTTGTGTCGTTTTCTTTTCGGGAAACGATATCTAATTTTTTTCCCCCCCCCCCCCCCCCCCCCGACCCAGAATCCCATATAATCCTGAAATAAGGCCCTCGGGTTTTTTAAAAGGGGACTAACCATCTCATCCCAACTCGAAAAAGGGCTTTTCCCTTTCAGCAAACCCTTCCCATTCCTGGGTAAATTTTTTTCGGACAAGGGCCTCAATGGTTTCCGGGCCAAATTGTCTGCCACCCTGCAGTGGCCCAAAAACCGGGTGGGCCCCCGACCCCATACAAAGTTTCCCGGGGGCTTCCCCAACTATTTAAAAAGGCCCGGGGGCCCGCACTTCTTCACTAGTGTACCCCTTAGGGGCCCTTTAAACCAAAAAAGGGGGCGTAATCCGAGGTTATGGCCCCCAAAGTTGGGAAGTTTCCTAAAAAATAAAGTCGGCTTTTCGCCCCCCCCCCCGGTACCCCACAGGGCCCGGGAAACACAGAAAACCCACTTTTTTGGAAATCGATTCCTCCTCCCGTGGGAGCCGGAGCTGTACTTTTTCAAAAAAGGGGCCCAAAGGGAAACCCCTCACATGGTTTTTTCTCAAAACCTTTTCCTCTGCTGAGGGGAAATTTTCGCTAAGACCGGGGAAATTTCTGGCCATCAAGCTACCCTAAAGGAATGGCCCCCTATCTCCTGGAGGGGGCTTGACACCCGGTCAATATTTTTCACCCCACCACAAGAAAACCCCCTCTAACCCCCCAGACGGCCCCGCGTCTAAACCCCCGGCAGGGCCATGTTTTCTATTCTTTTCCCGATTAAAATTTTTTTGATTCCTTTCCGCCCCGCGGAGAAAAAACCCCTCAAGGGGGGTTTTGCCCCCCTCCCATCCTCTGACACAGTAGGAACGAACCAAAACCCCGGGGTTAACAAATCCCTTTTCCCGAAAAACCCCAACCCGGCCCCGCCCCATAAGTTGCAGGAATCCCCCCGGCAAGGGTTATGTGGCCCCCGGGTTATGGAAGAAAATTTCTGCAAATTTTGGGGGCATTTTCTCCAGTGGCAAGGGCCCCCCGGAGGAAGAAAAATTTTTCTCTTATTCCCCTTTCTATTGGTGGTCCAGTCCCGGGGCCCAAAAATGTTTGGAATTCGTGAAGTCATTCACTTATTTTTGCCCCCCAAAAAATTTTCCCATCTCAAAACTTTTCAGGTTTCGCCCCGCCAGGCCAACCCTGGGGCCTATTCCCCAAACCCTTTTTTTTCCCCTTAAACCCCCTAATTGGCCCCCCTTTTTGGGTTTTATTATTGACCTCCCGCCTTCCCTGGGAATAACGGGGATCGGGTTTGGGCACAGATTCCCCTTTTCCAAGATTCCCAATTTTTTCCCCTTTTGCCAGGTCTACCCTCTTTCTCCTCGTTTGGCCAGCCCTTAAACTTTTAGCATATTTTTTTGGCTCCCTGGGCTTCCCCCCCATTAGTTTTTGAGAGGAGGTTCCCAAATTTTTTTCTAGGGTTTTGGCGCCCCTCTGTAAAACCCCTACAAGTAAAAATTTTTATTTCTCCTCTGCCCCAAACACCTCCAAAACCAAAAAGGGAGGTGGGGAGGGTTTAAAAAGATACTTTGGGGCCCCCTATCTGCGGCCCTTTGTTTCGCTCGTCAAGACGGGCCCGTTGTTTCCCTTTGGGAGAATTTTTATATAATTTTTTAGACCCCAGAGTCTGCCGGTGCCGGCCCCCCTTTTTTTTTGGGCTATGGGGGGGGAAATTCCACTCCAAACCCCTCTCCCCCTTTTTGGGGGCCCCCTGAGGGCCCGGCTGTGGAACATTTTGGGCCCGAACAAAACCCGCCATTTGGGCCCCCACGCCCCTCTTCTCCCCCGGGCTTCGGTTTTAAAAAAGAAACAACTGACGAAAGCGAAGACCCCCCTCCCATCTTACTCCTGGTGACAAGGTGTGGGTTTTCGGCGAAGTATTCCCCCCTCAAGATCCCCGGCTTGATCCGCCTCAAGCTTGGTCCCCATTTTGGGACCGTTCCCGGTGCTAAAGCCCTAAAACCGTGGGATACAACTCCCCTTTTCCCCCCACATGTGGGTTCCCCAACTCCTTCCATGTCTCTCTTTTTGAAAACCGGGCATCCTAAATCGTTTTTCCTCGGGGAAAATTTTTTCCCCCCACTCCTGAGGCTGACGCCACCAATTTTCTTTTTCGGGAAAGGAAATTCTGGACATGAAAACGGCCCGAGGGAAGGTCTTTTCCTCATTGACTGCAAGGGGGTTCAGGCCCCGAAGAAAAAGGGCCCGAAAAAAGACAATATACGGACCAAATGTTATCCAGAAAAATTTTTCCCTCAGGCCCGAAAAGGGGGGGCCCAAAAAGGGGGGGGTACTGTTACGATGTCCCTGCGACCCCCATCCCCGGTTTGCAGGAGCATCCCCTGCCCGCCAGCCGGGGCGCCAATCCGCATGTGGGCCCCTGGGCACATCCTTCCCCGGAAACTGTTCCCCCCTGTGTAATTACCCCCCGGGCCCCGCTTTCCCCTGCAGCCTTTTGTCCCGCGGCGCCGCCCCGTCCCCCAAAAGGGGGGGGCCCCCCCCGCACCTCGTGTTAAAATTTTAAAAGGGGCCCGCGGGAGTGGTAATTGGGGTTTGCTGGTCGCTGCCCCTATTTAAGCCTGGGTTCTCCCGGGTTTTCCCGCCGGGTCTTTAGTGCCCCTTAGCCTACTGGAAAAGCATTCCGAAGTCTTGTTATTCCCTGTAAACCCTTTCCATTTACCTCTGGGTTTCCCGACCAAGAATCTTGCCCCGTCCCGACACCGCCTGTCCCCAATAAAGTCTACGCCTTACCGGGTTTTGTACCAAAGCTACACCTCGGATCCACAAACAAGCACGTGAGGGGGTTTCGACCCGGTAATCCTGCCCAGCAAGTCCATCCCACTTTGCGGCGGGGTAAAGGTGAAAAACAGGGGGTACTTGATTCCCCCCCCTTTTCTCCGGAATTTTTTTCCCCAAATCGCGGAGAAAAGCTGTCCCCCGGCGGCCGTGTGCATGGCCCGAAACCGGTGCAAATACCTCTCAGGATTTCTGACCGGTAAATTTTAAATGTGCCCTTTTTTTAACGGCCCCCAAAAAGTACAATGCTGGGAATGAGAGGTACAGCTTTCCCTTTTCCCTGGTTTAAATTTGGCCCCTCTGCTCTGCCTGGGTTTTCCCCCCCATGGTGCCTACAACCCCCCCGTTCGTTTCAAGGGGCCCAAAATATCCCACCAAGCTTTCCCCGTCTAAAGCCTGTAACTAAGGCTACTTAAAGGCACGAAAGCCCCCAGCTCGCCCGTATTTTTTTGATGTGCTTTGAAGCGTTGTTTTGTGAATTCTTGTCTGTAGTTCTCAGTATCTGACCTCGGCATGTTTCTAATGCTTTAGTTTGTCCCAACCTTTAACCTCACCTCCCCTATTTTTCTAAAGACAAAATTTCCTCCGCCCCGCTCTGACCTTCTGCCAAAAGACCCTTTTAAAAGCCTCCTTCCCCCTCCTTAATCAATTGTATAGGTTTATTTAAAGGGGGAAAACCCCGGGGGTCTTTAGAATCCCCCCTCAAACAAGTTCTATGCTAAAGCTTACGGCTGACCCAGTGGATCCACCACCTGATTTGTGACATAGCGCTTGCAGGGAGTTGGACTTTTGCAAGAGCTATTGTGAAAGATACATCTATTTAATACGAGAGAGAGTTGAGCTAAACAGTTTTTTAACTCGTATTTAGCAATGCTATCTGTCAAATGTTTAGTCAAGAGAATGAGAAAATGAATATATATGCATATGCAGGCTCATACTAAGAGGATAGCAAGGCCGTTTTCACTACTCCAAACATTCAATTTGGTTTTGTAATACGAGAAAATTTTCCTAAATTTTTCTGTAAAATATAGCGAACAGGCCACTAAAGAAAAATTGGCCTGCATCCGAATGTACCAAATGCTTTGGTGTTCCATGAATATGAAGACCATGTAGGTGCAAGTTTCCTGTCAAATTGATAAGCTGTAAATTGTTAAGTGAGCAAAATCTGTCTACTGTGTTGGATTTCTGTTAACCTTATACAATAAGCAACTGAACCATACAAGTGTCTTAATGCAGCAAATCTTCAGTTTTTAGTTTGGTTGGAAATTTGAGTCTCAGTTTGCTAAGCAGCAGTCAGAATATGTCTGGACTTCTGCTTAAGGTAGACCATAGTTCCATGCTGCAAGTTGCCTCATAGCTAATTATGAGCAGACCATCTAAGGAAATTTGGAGGGCGAAGCTTGCGGACGTCCTCCCCATTAATTTCTATGGGAGGTTTGAATATAGCTGAGTGCATGTGCTTGGCTACATTGGGAACTACCATAGAAATGAATGGGGCGGAAGAGACCACAGTTAATATGTTAAATATTTAAGTTCATGATGATACAATTAGAAGATGACTGAACAAGTCACGTGACCACTGTGGCCTGTGATTAGCTGCACCTGTCACATGAACAATAAATGTTCCATGCTACAGGCGAGATGAAAGGGATGGCTACCAGGATGGAAAAGGAGCTTCCAGGAGGTAAATATGCTTCTTTTTTTTCTTATCATGCCCCGTTGGACAAAGGAACTTTTGGAACTCCAGGAACACCACTTTAAGATTGCAGAGTTGCATCTGAACAAACCAGAAGACTTCTGGAACAATGTCCTCTAAAAAGACAAGATCAAAGTGAAAATCTTTGGCCATAATACACAGTGCTACATTTGGCAGAAACCAAAAACAGCATAACCTCACAACTATCTCATACTTAGGGAGTGAAGATAATTTCGTCTTGTTCTGCAGCCATACGCCAGGTCAACATGCAGTCATTGAGTTTACCATGGATGTCCCTGTATACCAAAGTATTCTAGAGTCAAATGTGAGGCTACCTATCCAGCATCTAAAGCTTGGCCAAAACTGAGTCATGCAACAGGACCATGATCCCAAGCACAGCAGCAAATCTATAACAGAATGGCTTATAAAGAGAAGAATCCAGGTATTGCAAGTAGCCCAGTCCAAGTCCAGACCTCAACCTAATTGAAGATGCTGTGGTGGGACCTTATAAGAGCAGTGCATAAACGAATACCAACAATCCTCAATGAACAGAAGCAACATTGTAAAGAAGAATAGGCCAACATTTCTTCAGAAAACAATTACTTCAAGTTTTTGCTCAGAAAGGTGGTCCTTGGTGATTCAATAGGGGTAGTTTGTTTTTCACAGATAACTTTTCCATTTTGTCTGTTTTTTTGTCACATAAATAATAGCACAGTGGAATCTATTGGGTGTTGTTGTTCTTCTGAGACTGTATTCACCTGATTTTAAGAGCTTATAAAGGACTGGATTTTTTTCAAATGTCTTAATACATAAAGCCCAAAAATTACTTTTTTTCATGACTATAAATGCTCTTCAAATACATTTTAGAAACCAAATCTAATGTATCACGGTTCAAGTGGTTGGTAATATAGGGGTGCTCAGATCAGTTTGAGCCTGTGCTGAAATATGGACTTTGGGTCATAACACTAGTTCTGATCTCTCTCTTCAATCAAGGCTGCCAAAAGTAATTTCAGGGTCCCATACATCCGAAGCATCCTGGATCCTGCCCATTACCGGTTCCTATCTTACACCATATCAGGGGAAGCCTTTTTTTAAAAAAAAATAAATAAATAAAGTTTGACCTGATGAGTAGTGTTGAGCGATTTGCGTTGGCTATCGAGATTGATCGATAGTCGATAGTCGGCGCTATCGATAAGGTTTTTCGATAGTGGCATCGATTATGAGAGATTACCATTAAAGTCTATGGAGAGCACAACGCCTTCATTATTACAACCCAAACAAGGCTGGAGAAGCTGAAATTAAACATCCACAACAGTCAAATTGGATACGTGCTAACATCTAGGCAACAAACTTAGTTTATAAAAGTCACAGAAAACCTTTCAATTCACCTGTGGTGAATATAGAATTGCTGTTTTAAGATTTTACGTGGATGCTGCGTCAATGAACAAAGTGGGGCGCAAAAGTCAAAAAACACGTATCTGTTATGTTTTCGTAAAAATACACGGTATTTTTTGACCTTTCAATTCACCTGTGGTGACTATAGAATGCTGGTTTAAGATTTACGTGGATGCTGCGTCAATGAACAATGCTGGTGTTTCAAAAGTCAAAAAACAAGTAACTGTTATGTTTTCGTATACTACACGGTATTTTTTTCACCTTTCAATTCACTTTGGTGAATATAGAATTGCTGTTTTAAGATTTACGTGGATGCTGCGTCAATGAACAATGCTGGGTGTGCAAAAGTCAAAAAACACGTAACTGTTATTTCGTATGATACACGGTATTTTTTGCACCTTTCAATTCACCTGTGGTGAATATAGAATTGCTGTTTTAAGATTTACGTGGGGATGCTGCGTCAATGAACAAAACCTGGGTGTGCAAAAGTAAAAAAACACGAACTGTTATTTTTCGTATGATAAAGGTTTTTTTTCCCCTTTCAATTAAACCTTGGTGACATAGAATTGCTTTTAAAGTTTTTTGGGGAGCTGCGTCAATGAACAAGCGGGGTGTGCAAAGTAAAAAAAACAAGAAACTGTTATGTTTTTTAGATAACGGTTTTTTTTTGCACCTTTTAAATTCACCTTTGGTAATATAGAATTGCTTTTTTAAAGATTTAGTGGAGCTGCGTCAATAAAAATGCGGGGTGTGCAAAAGTAAAAAAACAGAAACTGTTTTTTGTATGATACACAAAAATTTTTTTTTGCACCTTTTTTCAATTCCCTGTGTGAAATAGAATTTGGGCTGTTTTAAGATTTAGTGGATCGCTCAATAAACAAAACCTGGGTGGAAAAATCAAAAAAAAAACTAACTTTATTTTTGGTACAATAAACGGTTTTTTTTTTGACTTTCAATTCCCGGGGTTGAATAAAAATTTGGTTTTTAAGATTTAGTGGATGCTGCGCCCAATAAACAATGCTGGGTGCGCAAAAGTAAAAAAACACGTAACTGTTTTTTTTCGTATGTAAGGGTATTTTTGGGGCAAAAAAACAACCTTTGTTGACTACAAGTTGCTGGATTGAAATTTAACGCAAGGTAAAACAACAGTCCCGGGTGTAAAGGGAAAAATTAAAAAAGGGAAAACCTTCTGAAATGAATACTGATAAAAAAAGGGGTTTTTTTGCACTAACAAAGAGACCGCATTTTTACTAGAAATGATTTTTACCAATAAAAAGTTCAGGCTGCCCAATACCCCAGGAAAATTTCAAACAATTTTTTTAATAAAAAGATATTCCATACAATGTTACACAAGTCTTGGGAACTTTATCAGTGTTCTTTATAGTAGAGTTGCCCTGTTTTCGCCCGCGGGGGGCCCCCCCCCCCGCTCCCACTGCCTGAATTTCAGGGGGTAGATGCTGCTTTAAAATTTTTAAAGCAACTACATAAAATCTTCAAATCTCTAATAAAAAAATTTGGGAAGGTCACAGCTAAAAAAAGGGGTTTTCTGGCAGAAATAACAAATTTCGCTAGCTTTTGGGGCCACAGGCAGAGCGCAGGCCTATCCCTATGAGACCTGAGAGACCTGGGCGAAACGGGAACCTGTTCTATGTAAAACGGGTATGTGATTTTTCCAGCCAACGCAACCATACACACCAGTCATGACGTCGCACACACTCCACCCGCTCTTTTTTCTGTAATCTTTTTGCTGGCCGCCAAAAATTACGGAACGCCGAAAAAGGGGGGATCTTAATAATGATCTCAATTTTAATTTTAATTATCGCATATCGGAAATTTCGTCCCCATAAAAACCTTGCCATTTCAACTTGCGAAAAAAATCGCCGACACACTGAAGGCATTTGCCAATACTCCCGAAGCATCTATTGTAAACACAGGTTTTAGACTTTTTTTCCCATTTTTGATGCAGTTTGGAGAAGGCTGGAATTGGGACTTTGCTTTAAACCTCGGGGGATAATGTTTAATTTTTCCCCCTTTAAAAGGGGTACCCTCCCTTGTTTTTTCATCAGCTGATGTGGTGAAGAGAGAGCTCTCCATTCCCTGCGGCTGGCACAGACTTTGGCTGTCCAGTGGAAAAGACGAGACCACCCCTTTAAATTCAGTATTGGTAATTCCTCACCGTGACTACGCTCAGTATTCTGTACAGTTTCAGTCACAATATGAACTTAAAATTAAATTGGGGAAGAAAGGATGCCCCTCTGTGCCACGTTAAATTCCCCCACCCGTCGTTTCCAGGATTCC